>OX375884.1:13055822-13324822 GCA_947359465.1 Metellina segmentata | reverse complement strand
CTTCCCTTTTTAACAAGGCAGCAGTCCGATTCCCTAAAAGATATCGTCCGCGGTCTAGTTCATCTGGAATCACAGCAGCCTTAGTGAGTGTTTTTCCCAATTCACACTCTACCAAAACTCGGCAAGAGGTAAACAAGTTGAGCTGGAGTCCAAAGGTTGCTGTACCCAAACATGTTCACCAGTCATGTCAGCTGAATTCACCAATTTCCGACACACAATGTCAATGGTCGCTCCGGTATCTCTTAGTAAATTTATATCCTGACCGTTTATTTTTCCTTTCATGATATACGGTTCCAGGTACTTCTCAGGTTCTATGTCCGAAATGTAATTTACAGTTTCCGAAGGTTTCTTCAACTTTGGACAATTTGGTCGGATATGACCAGGCTGATTGCAATGAAAACACCGCATCTGTCTCCTGCGGTCGAATTCCGGATTTGGGGTCTTGTTCGGAAAATCTTCGTTCTATCTTAATCCCTTTACCATTTATGGTATCACTTCTCCTTGGTGGATTATCGGTCTTTCAAACTTGTTTTGAACTCGACCCTCGAACTTGTCTTTCGCAAAGACAGGGTATCGTTTCACAGTTCGTCTAACGTCTTCAAACTTCTCCAACAGTTCCACCAAATCTGTAGGGGAGTTTATTTCTGTCCATTCTCTGAGATACATATCTTTGAATTCGGATGGTGTTTTTTCTTCATCTGATCTGTGATGATCAAATCTCTCAGTTTTCAAAAGTAAGGACCTGACAACCTGCAATCCATCCATCGAAATAAGTAGACAATTCATGATAGAAATCCCTCCAGTTCCGATCAACTGCTTTATGGTGTGAACTAAATAACTGTCGAAATCTTTCTGGTGTTAGTTTGAACCTTTTTAACAGAATATATTTGATGTGATCATAATTTGTAGCTAGGTCAGCTGGTTCACGGGCTATTATATGAGCAATCTCTTGGGGGATCAAACTTAATAGGTGAGATACCCACATTTCTTTTCCCAGCGACAGCAAAGTTGCCTGTCGCTCGAACAAGATTAAATAAAGACTCGTATCATCTTTCATGTCGTATTTCGGAAGGATCTTGGTCAAGTCTCGATTCGATGGTCTAGAATGATCAACTGCACCTTGCTGGGTTTGTCTAGTTGCTTCTATTCTCGATTTTTCCAACTCATACTCTCGTTCTCTCTGCTTTTCTTTCACTTCTAGGTCTTCAATTCTCCGCTTTTCTTCCACTTCAAGGGCTTCAATTCTCCGCTTTTCTTCCACTTCAAGGGCTTCATTTGTCTTTCGAGTTTCTATAATTCTACCAAAAAGTGCTTTGGTGAATTCCTCATCATATCCCTCACTTGAAGTAATAAGATTCACTAACTGTTTTTATGGATTTTCTACGGTGATTTCTAAATCTATCTCCTCCACCAATTTGATCAAGTCCTCTTTCTTTCCCTTAACTAAATAAGTCATGATTAAATTCTAAACAGTTTCCCCCTTTGGACTCAAATATAACGTAAGGTACAAAATGAAAACTTTTCGAAACCGAAACCGTCCAGATTCTGACTTACCTTATAGCCAAGCCACAAGAAATATAACTCAAAGACAATAGAACAATAGAAAAGAAATAAATGTACAAAAACCAATTTTGTAACCCAAAAGACCTTAAAAAGAAAATTAATAAAAAAAAATTTAAATCAAAACACCATTTCAAATACAAAACAAATTTAAATTATTAATTAAGATAAATAATCATCTACGACAACTAAAATCTCTTAAATTTCTATTTCACATAAATTCCAAATCAATACTAATTTCTATTATAAAAGCAAAATTTGCAATTAAGAAATTTTTTTGTTTCGAAACCTGTTACGATAAAAGGAAGTTATCACAAAAACAGAAGTAAAATTGTACATTAAATATAATAGTGCATAAAACTTTAGACTTAAAACCGAAACCACTTATCTGGAACAGTTGCTTGATGGTACACAGGAAGTCCTTGAGCAGGAACCCAAAGTTCGAACTGGACTTTGCTGACGATGACAGGACGGGATGCCCAAAAAGTTCGGACCGGATGGCCCTTTCGATGCTGAACACACACGCGTTTCACACACAGGAACAGGACGGGATGTCCCAATTCTACTGACCGGACTAAGCTTCGTTGCTGGACACACGCAGTAACAGGCCACGTTTCATACACAGAAACAGAACGGGATATCCAAAAACATCGGACCGGATGGCCCCCTTCGTTGCTGCCGGACGCACGCAAATACTCCACTCACGAGGACGGGATGTCCACAAACTTCGGACCGGATGGCCCCTTCGTTGCTGCCGGACGCACGCAAATACTCCACTCACGAGGACGGGATGTCCAAAAACTTCGGACAGGATGGCCTTCTTCGTTGCTGCAGGACGCACGCAAATATTCCACTCACGAGGACGGGATGTCCAAAAACTTCAGACCGGATGGCCTTCTTCGTTGCTGCAGGACGCACGCAAATTTTCGCTGAACACAGGACGAGATGTCCACAGTTTATTCTCAAATCAGGACGGGATGTCCAAGACTTCAATTTAATGGGAACGATCCCACCGCTGCCACCATTAATAGGTAGCTGTAACGTCGTGATAAAAGAAATAGACTTTTTTAAAGAATTAAAGAAAAATTTATTTACAATATGGTAGCGACATCACCGTTACAACTACCTCTCATCATACGTTTTAAACTTAACGGCTGAAACACGCCATTCCAACACTGCACTCAGTCCACACTTCAACGAAGCATCCAATCGACTCTAAAAAGCCGTTACAAAAAAATATCTTTTCACCAACATTATAAAAGAAAAAATGAACTTCCGGGAAAACCATTTAAGCTCACATAAATATGTCAAAAGAAAAGATATCCTTTCCAAGAGTATTAAGAAGTAAAAATAAACACAGGAAGTATCACAATATCTTGGAATAAGGAAAAAGAAATACTATAGAAATACATTTAAAAGATATTCCGGAAGTGTACGTTACAAGGTGTTGAAACCGGTACTTCTGATTCATCATGCCTTCTACGATGAATACAAATGCCTGTACCTGTAATACATCGACGGACATCAAGGCAAAGTTATAGGGGCCGTCGTGGCTCATAGGGTATGTCCACTGCGCTAGCAACCTTCTAGTTATAGGTAGCGCTGGTTCGGTTCCTCTCGGGTGTATTTCTCTCTTCTGTGTCAGTAAAACTTTCGTCGTGTATCTTACTTGATGTTGTTTGTGCGTCGATGGTGGTCAGTGGGAAGAAAAGTGGACTGTATAGTTAAGAAATTTTATTAACAAAAACGGACATGTCAAAAAGGCATTGCAGTGGAGCAAGAGAAATATAACAAGGCAGCGAACATTTTATAGTTGTACAGCACTGAAGATTTACTTCAGTTTAGCTGGTTAACACATTTTGCATTGCCAGATTCGAAAGTGCGAATGGGCGCAAACATTGTTTGTCTTGTGTATGGCGCAGCATGGCCGAATATGACCATTGTGCCATAAAACCCCCCGAAGGCAGCCAACCAAGGCGAATTATAGCCTCGGGACATTATACACTACCCTACAATAATGGACCGGACAGCAAGATGTGATGGTATAATGAAAAGAATACATGCTTTAATAGGGGAATGGTCCCCTACGTGCTGCAATTACACTAGCAACCCTTCTGGGCATACTTTCAACAAAGTTTTGATACACAGCTATGGGTATTTGTGTCAATTCCTGCTGCAAGAATGTCGCCAGCTCAGCTGTAGATTTCGGACGTGGTTCCCTGGTCCGTAAGCGTCGCTCTAACTCGACCCACAAATCTTCTATGGGGCTTAGGTCGGGACTCTGAGCAGGACAGGTAGACGTTTTACATCCATATCTTGATACCACTGCTTGACAGAGGCTGCAACATGACATGGAGTATTCTTGTCCTGAAATTAGCATTAATCCATTCCATAAAAGTGCCAGAGGGCAGGAAGCACCTGATTGTCCAAAATGTTCATGCAAGCGTCGGCGTTCAGTTGACCAGGAACAATCTGCAAAGGTCCCAGGCCGTACCACGAAAAACACCCCCAAACAAGCAGTCGTATTTTATGCAAATCCGCTGGTGTCCGGTCCATTATTGTAGGGTAGTGCAGATATAACTAACTGAAAACGATATTAAAATTTCTTCTCTCATCTCCGAGACATCTATGGGAAAATGAGCTTTCAAATCCCTGGAATTTGATTTGAACGTTAATGGGAAAAGACTAGTATGTAATTATTCAGTAGACACAGGCCGAACTGCTGGATGTGACGAGGAAAAGCTTGAATATTTAAATGAGACGAGAGGGGTAATCATCATCCTTCTATTTCCTCAGCAGCAGCGCTTCGGTTCCATTTCGGAAGAGGATGTAACGATCCGGATGAAAGTGAGCACTTACACGACTCGGAAGAGAAGAAAGAAAAGCGCTCGTAGACTTGGGGGTAATTGAGGATGTCCTTACATGTTCAGGTGCTGTACCTTCTAGTCTCAAATTCTTCGGACTAAGAACAACCAGGTTTGATTTGACACCTTACTGTTACTTTTAGCAATAGTAGGATCAGTTAGACCGATGAATATTCGCGAACAGTTTTGCGATAGAAGAGTCATCGCAGGGTTAAGAATTCGAATCCCACCAAAGACCGTCGTGTACAAAGGAGAGGGGGGGGGGAAGTGCACGTTTAATCTACCGTGGCCGCGAATATCCCCATGTTGATGTGGTGTGGAAGTTTGGAGATTGTGGTGTCAGCTCAGGTGTGAACTCTTCAATTGACTGGTTCAAAATTACGTGGTGTTACCATAGGATCTTTCCTTTATTGTGTTGAACTGGGATTACCGTCAATAGCCCATTGTGTTGCTCCCGTTCGACGTTAATTAAAATACTTACTTACCTGCCAATAATTTGATGTAATTAACGCTACAAGTGGTTTCGAGAAGATAGCTCGTCCATCAAGATCGAACCAATTTTACAAATGACAAGATATCGCGTCAAGGTACTGGCAATTTTTTGATAGTGGCGCGATCAAGATCTAAGTCACATTTTGCCAATGACACTAAACTTTGGAAAGAAAACCACCTGAAGAGTTAAATTGAGATTCGTCTGAGTCATCTAAGTGGTTTTGAGAAAATATTTCGTCCATCTCTCAACATCAGACTACTTTTGCTAATGATGAGATATCCCGTCATTTCTAATTTTTTGATGATGAAGAGATACAGATATCTGGTCTGTTTTCTGCCAGTGACGAGATATCTTGTCAATCAAAATCTGACCAATTGACGCGATGCATATCTTGTCATCAAGATATTTCCGATTGTTTGATGACGAGAACAAGGTCTGGCCCGTTTTATTCCAATTGCGTTATATCTCGTCTATCAAGGTCTGGTCAGTTTTGCTAATGGCGATATTAAGAAAGACAACCAACCACCAGGAGAGTTAAATTGAGATTCGATTGAACCCTGCAAGTAGTCTAGATAAGATCTCGCCCATCAAGATCCAATCAATTTTGCAAAAAATGAGATATCTCATCAATATACACAGTCCAGTCACATTAATGTGTCCACCACTTACTTTCGACGTCAGCGTGAAATAACCAAAAGGCAGGTGGCAGTACATTGCAGTGGAGTGTATATAAATGATGTCCTAGGGCATCGGAAAGCATTTCAATCGTTGGTGTAATGCAGAAACGTAGCGATTTATCCAACGTCCAAAAGGGCATGATTATTGGTTTTTGGGCCAAGGGTGGAAGCATTTCGGAAACGGCTAATTTTGTGAACTGTTCACGTGCCGCCGTGGTAAAAGTATACCGTGCATGGCAAAATGGCACTATCCAAAATCAGCGGCGTGGCACATGTGGTGCACCACGGGCTATAGATTACAGAGGCGAACGAAGGCTACGGAGATGTGTTCGGGCGAATAGACGTACAACTGTTGAGCAACTGACCTCCCAGATGAACCAAGTGGCTACCAAGAGTGTATCCTCAACAACGGTTCAGCGAACGTTGCTGCGCATGGGACTCCGCAGCAGTCGCCTGGTTAATGCACCTATGCTGACTGCTGATCATCGGCGACGAAGGCTGGAATTTGCGCGCCAGTACCGCAACTGGACGTCCACAGAGTGGCGACAGGTGGCTTTTCCCGATGAATCACGTTTTATGCTCCATCGAACAGATAGACGTTAGCGTATACGGCGTGAAACGTCTGAAAGCAAACACCCTGCAACAATTGCCATGGATCCTCAACCGCGTAATTTAGCGCAGCTGGCCACGGCACTGGAGTCGGCATGGCTCAACATCCCAGTGAACACAATTCAGAAACCTAATTGACTCTCTTCCTGCGCGTCTCGCAGCGGTCCACTCTGCCAAAAGTGTTATTCTGGCTTTTGACAGGTAGTCACATTAATGTGACTGGGCTGTGTATATACTGCTGATTTTTTATGATGACACCAGATCAAGATCTGGTCAGCTTTTTCCAACAACCCCATATCTCGTCAATAAAAGTGCATTCACTTTTTATTATGACCAATTACCTAGTCGAAACCACCAACAGAAGGGTTAAATATCTTCGATTGACCTTTTAGAAAAAACCCTGTTAGCAATTTCCGTGACTTAAGGAAGCAGTCAATAAACCCGAATTAAGTAACAACGCGCTGATGAGGGAGCAGGTCATTAAACATCACCTTCAAATTCTACCCGCGTTCTGACATCTCTGTGGGGGGTATGAATATTGAATTTTAATTTCTGCTGCCAGCTCAGCCAGTCCAGCGAATCTAGCCGTAAACAGCGTAGCGCCATAGGAGGCAGCGAGTTACCGTCCTAATTAGGCCATCGACGCCATTTCGTAAACGGAATCCACACCTATGGATCGACGTAAGAAAACGAATTGTCTACGCTTGCAGTCATCGGAATCACTGAATTTTTTTTTTCGAATGGCTCGTGTGGACATTGGGTCGTTTTCATAATTTGGAAAATGGTTATTTTTGATTTGGGATGATATTTAAAAGGAGATGACTCTCAATAAGCTCGATGCTGTTGGGGAAGAGCAGGAGCAAAGCGGTTAACCTACAAGATGGTTGCCATGACGAGGTATCTCGTCTTTAGATCTTGATGGACGAGATATCATTTAAAGAATCTGTTAAGATTTAAAGAATCTGTTAAGATTTAAAGAATCTGTTAAGATTTAAAGTATCTCTAAAGATCATTTAAAGAAAACTGACCAGATCTTGATCTCTTCATCATCATAAAAAGTCGGCAATGTCTTGATGAAACACTTGGCATCAAAACCGCTTGGAGGTTAACCCTCGATATATCTCGCTTCTTTGGGAACAAGAAAAAGAGTTATGTAACAAGGGCAGAGAAGTACTTGTTGAAGGAATAAAAAGGCATAAATTGTACTTCATTATGGGTATTTTTAAATGTAAAATTATTTAATCAGAAATTAAAAGGTTAAACACAGTATCGAAAGGTAAAATGACAAATAAGCTCCATGTTGGGACAGCAGAAAAAAAGTACATTGACCCTTCGATATATTTCGCTTCTTCAGGGACAAGAATAAAGCTCGGTATAACGAAGGGCAAGAAAAACGTACTTGTAACGGGAAAATATAAAGGCGTAGGAAGAAAGGAAGGTAGTTGAATTACGTCTTACTGGAACAACAGAAAAGGCATCGATCCCAAAGTTAAAAATTCCGAGGACCAAACCTCGTAATTTTCAACTGGAGGGTCTAATGACGAAATATAAATGGTCTGAATTATACCCTTGTTAGATGTTTTCTTTAAGTTAACATTATTAATATATTACCTATACAAATAGAGAGCACAAACGTATATAATACATTCATATGTAGCACTGGTAAAATATCGAAAGGAAAAATGGGGCCAGTATAAAAGGTACTTGTTATGATCTGCTATGTTATGATCTGCGATGACCTTCACTTCATCTTATGTATAAGCAGAACTTGTGGTTCCCGCTGGATTGGCGAGAGTCGAGGCGAAAAGGAGGTTCTGATCATAACTAGAAGGGTGCCTTGCCCCCTTTCTGCCTTGCCTTAATGAAGGAGAAGAGGACCGAACTGGGATGTTGTTATGAAGGCACTCCGGGCGCTGGTCAGCTTCCATGCTGAGACCTATCCTCTGTTAGGAATAGGTTCAAGGCGAGTCTATCCCTTCTTCCTCTGACAGAAAGCCCAAGCCTCTTGCCACTGTTCAGCGAATCCCCATGTAAAACTGATTAGGACATCACCAATAAATGAAGTGTGTTGAAATAACTTCTTCTTCAGGAGCTTCAGGAGCACAACAGCCTTTTACAGGCCAAGGCTAACACGCAGATCCTCCTCCATCTGGCCTTATCTGGCCCGCCATCGGTTGACTTCCAAATACTTGATCTCTTTCCTCATCATCAATCCATCTTGTAGGTGGTCGTCCTTTTCTTCTTGTCCCTTCAATTTTGGAAAAGTCACTCTTTTGGTAGGGTCAGCATCGGGATTTCTAAAGAGATGGCCCAGCCATCTGATGCGGGACGCTTTAATTGTTCTCACTATGTCTGTCCCGCCGAATTTATCATATTTTTTGTATATTTCGTGGTTGTAAAGGATCCTTCTCACGTTGTTCTCTTGAGTAGGTCCAAATATTTTTCTTAAGATCGTCCTTTCAAAAATTAGTAGTTTTTCCTCCTCGATTTTATTGAGGGTCCGACATTCAATCCCATACATGACTATGGGTCTGATTAAAAGTCTTATAAATGGTTAGTTTAGTCTTCACGCTGATGAACCTGGATTTTAGTTGGTTTCTGAGGCCGTAAAAACTTCTGTTAGCCATGAAAATTCTGCTATTTATTTCAATTTTCAGGTCGTTGTGGCTTAAAAAAGCTAATCGCAACATTTTTTTCACGTCGACACTGACAATTCTAAACTATTTTTTAGACTCAATAGACTATCTACACTACTCTACAATAATAGATAGGACGCCAGCGGATTTGCATAAAACTTGCATACTTGTTTGGGGGTGATTTTTGTGGCATGGCCTGGGATCTTTGCATATTGTTCCTGGTCAACTCAACGCCGACGCCTGCATGAATATTTTGGACAATCGGGTTCTTCCTACGCTCTTGTAATTTCATGGAATGGACGAATGTTACTTCCCGGACGACAACGCTTCATGTCGCGTTGCAGCCTCTGTCAAGCAGTGATATCAAGATATGGATGTAAAACGTCTTCCCTGGCCTGCTCAGAGTCCCGAGATCTAAACCCCATAAAACATTTGTAGGACGAGTTAGAGCGACGCTTAACGGATCAGGGAATCACGTCCGAAATCTACAGCTGAGCTAGCAACATTCTTGCAGCAGGAATGGACGCATTTACCCATAGCTGTGTATTAAAGCCTTGTTGAAGTATGCCCAGAAGGTTTGCTAGTGTCATTGTAGCCCGTGGGGGGACCATCCCCCTATTAAAGCATGTATTATTTCCCTTAAACCATCACATCTTGCTGTCCGGTCCATTATTGTAGGGTAGTGTACGTGTCTACCTTACATAAAACTAACATAAACTTACATAAACATTACATAAAACTAACATAATATTACATAAAAATGCCAATATCTGAGCTTTCACCCCATTCTCTGAACTTCCACACCACGCCAACGTTAGGACACTTGTGGCCAATACAGATTTATCGTGCACCAACCCCCGTGTACATGACTGTGCTTGAACTCTCCGGTTGCTTATCCGTTGCTATGGTCTACCGTATTATAGAAAAATATTGACGGGTCTTTTCCCGTATTCATATCACGATTGAGTTCCCGTAATATACACGCAACTTGTAAATGATGTTTTGACGATTCAGCCCAGCTAAGCGAGGTGCACTAAATAGAATATGACCACGCAGACATTGGCAGCCAACTCTCAACTATTTTTCCGACTCTCCCAGAGATAGGAAGTGGAAGGTGAATTAGGAAAACCGGAAAAAAAAATTTCGGGGATATATTAGGTACATCGGGGAAAAAATATGTTAGATAAATCAGGAAAATATTTCAAGGGTGTTGTAGTCTTTCCGATATTCCTATCACGATTCAGTTGCTATAATTCTATAAAAGAAGTTTGCAATTGATTTTTTGATTGTTCAGACATACCAAGGCTGCAATAAGAGAATTTGTGCACGTGAATTCTATTTTTCAATCAATATTAATTTTATATAACCTCTGCTCTTGTTTTTGCTTATACCTATGCTCCAAAAATACATTTTTGATGCTGACTCCAAATTTTCTCTTGGTGACAAAATCCATTTATGTAACAATATCATTCATTTATATAGCCGACTAAGCGGTCTGGTGGTTAAGGTGTTAGCCTCAAGATCGGAAGGTTCCCGGTTCGAATCCGGGTCCGGGCATGGATGTTTGTAGGCGTATGGTGTAGAGACGGCTGGTGCACCTTAAATCTGTCGTGGCCGAAAGTCCTCCCGTTGGGTTGGTGTGGAAGTTTGGAGAGTGGGGTGCTAACTCAGTCGTTGTGTCGTCATCTGACCGTGGTTCAAAATTACGCGGTGTTGTCCTCGGATCTTTCCCTTAAAGGCTGATACCGGACCGTCATCATTAGACCGTTGTGTTGCTCTAGTACGACGTTAGTTAAAGATTACGAATTATATTCATTTATATAATCTATTTATATAAATTCATATTCATTTATCTTCTCAATTAATATAACTCCATATCATTCATTTATAAGTATTCACTAAATAATTATTCCAAAGCGTTTTTTCTTTCGGTCCAACTACAGATCGTTGTGTACAAGAGGGGCTGGTTCACGTTAACTACGCCATTGCCACAAATATACATAGCTATCGCTACGATAATTAAAGCACCTCCTACCTACATATTTTTTAACGGGAATAGGGTAGCCTTGTTGGTAGAGTTGCGGATTTGCAACCAAAGGGTTCTGAGTTAAAAATTCAATTCAACCAAAGATTAGCGTATACAAGAAGTCTGGTGCACGTTCAATCTACTGTGGCCTCAAATGCCCTCACGTTGGCGTGGTGTGGAAGTTTGTAAAGTGGCGTTCCAGCTCAGGTGAGACCCCGTCATTTGACCGTTGTTCAAAATTATGTGGTGTTGTCCTCGGATCTTTCACGTTGGGATTGATCCGGGACCTTTTTCAATTGTCTGTTGTATTGATCCAGTATGACGTTAATTAAAATGCCTACCTACATAAATAAAATATTTGAAATATTTGAACTTTGCAAACATACTGACAATCCTATTGACCCACTCCTTATATTTCGGGCCCTGTACCATTCTATCGGAGAATTTGCTACAGGGGGAGTGGATTTCCTGGTGACTTAATTAAAAAAAATTGAGATCTATTCCAAGGTGCAAGATTTCTGGTTTCTACAGCTTTCTACAGCTGGTTTCTATGTTCCAGATCTCTTCGATACTACCTTTAATATAATTAAATGTTAAAATCATGTAATATGAATTAATTAATGAACACTTGTTTAAAATTACTTTTTACTTATACACTTTTTAAACATTAACCGTAGAATCATAAAACAATTACTTCGTTAAAGAACACTATATGTGGCACTTCTATATCTTCATATAAATTAACAGTTTATTTCATACGATATTCAACTAGTTACCACCGTCCCAGCATAAGCCATTCGGTGTATTGCCACGTAATTCTGAACCACGGTCAGATGACGAGGCAAAATCTGAGCCGGCACTCCACTGTCCAAATTTCCACACTAAACCAACGTGAGGACTTTCGACCACGACAGATTTAATGTGCACCAGCCGCCTCTACACCATATGCTTACAAACATCCATTCTATGAGCCGGATTCGAACCAGGAACCTTCCGATCTAGTGGCTAACACCTTAACCACTATACCAGTTGGTCGGCTATATCATAAGATATATGTTCAAGTAAAATGAATCATAGCATAACAATTTATCTTTTGTTAGTTGGTATTTGAACTTGAGAAACATAACGAGCTATTGGCAACGGTCCGGGATCCATACCGAGGAGAAATGTCCGAGGACAGCACCTCGTAATTTTGAACCAGACGACGAGTTCAACACCTGAGCAAGAACCCCACTCTCCAAACTCCCACCACGCCAAACTGGAATATAAAGGTTAAACGGAACAGGATATAGAGCTGCATCACCAAATTGATTTTCTAGCTGTAATAAAATAAAATCTGATTATTGTTTGTCACATGAGTTCAAAGTACCAGAAATTCTCTTAATTTTCTAAACAGCTGGGAACTGGGATATTGCGAAGTTTCAAAACTGAGAAATATAAAAAATAAACGGCTGACATAACAGCTGACTTTTATTGCTGAAGTTGACGCTATATAAAACAATATTGCGACAGAAAAGACAGGCTGTTAGAAATAAAAACTGCTGAAAGAACTAAAGTGTACATTTCGTAGAGTGAACATAATCCGGGTGTCGAAAAAGAAATTTTGAAGCTATCTGATCATACCTCCAGACAAAAAAAGAAATGCCTGAACAGCTTATGAAAATAAAATAGCGAAAATAAAAAAATAATTAAAAATGAGGATGACAGAGACAATATATAAAACTGTTGGGTTCAGGCGAAAAATGAACTGTATTGATTTCTTATTTGACTCCTGTCTTTACAAGGCGTAGCTTGTCCGTTTCTGGACCTTATACCATACAACCCCAAATCCATATCCTAATCCTGTCTTTACAAGTAAGCTGAAAGTAAAAATGTTACTTCTAGTTTCACAATATATTCTTTTAACAAGTAGTTAGCTATCAACAATCAGAATAAAGGTGATAGTTTTGGATAGCTGTATAGATTAAACTGAGGTTTGCATATCTAGATTTTCAGCTGTCCGGAGTAAGTTTCCATTTACAGCTTCTGGCAATTGGTTTGACAATCTCGAACCAATTGGTGCATGAGCCGCTGAGAGTCAGTTTTCCAAAAAAAAAAAAAAAAAAAAAAACTCCAGGTTTCCCTTGTTTTGAAAATGATTAGAACAGTTCGAGTAAAATATTTCCAGTCCTAACCAACAAGGTGAAAAGAATCGGATAAGGTTATTGCCATTTGTGGAGACATTAATCTGTGATACAGGGTTAAGTTAAGAAAGTTATAGATCACCTCCATCCAAATGGGAATAACGACAGGGACCTACGACTGGGAAGCATGATAGCTTGTCGAATGATGACTTATGTCCCCAATAGCAATCAACTTAAAGAACGTGTTGCTATTTTTGGTACTCAAAAATCTAAATAAAATCGTGTTCTGTTTTTAAAGGCTTGCGTTCCAACCTTTAACAGCCTTGTAATCAAATAGTAGAACTTCCGCGGCTCCCCTGGAACAGGTTGGAGTCATTGTACGTAGTTTGAATATCTTTCTTATAGTTTATGTTATGATGGTGTAGACTAATGGCTACTTAGCGAGTCTAGTTGGAGGTTCAAGTTCAGAACACAGGATATGAGAACGTAATTAAACTTCTGCGACTCCTCTGGTGAACGGCGACAGCTCCCATGAGAGCTACGGCATGAGGTTGGAAAAAATCTTCTGTTCCTGATATGATGTAGTCGTCTGTAATGGTAACTTGGCGAGAACAAGTAGTGGAATCAATTATCTAGCAGAGAACACCCAGTATATCTTGAAACATATGAGAACACAAACTTCCACGGATCTCCTGGTGGTCGGCCACAGTTTCCATTGGAGCTAATACACATAGCTGGAAAATCTGCTTTTGTACCTATTAGGATGGCCCTTGAGGTACGTCTTCTTTAGGCGTGTACGAGCTTCACAAACCCGAGGTATCTTAGTGATCTATTCTTTTCCCAGGGTGTTTACTACATCTGATAAACACGGAGATCGCGGCCCTGAATGCCCAAGCGACCTTTCTTCTCTCCATCTTTCTTTTCACAATTGTCATTGCTTGTGCTTGGCGCAGTATGGCCCTTTTCCCAGAAAACCCAAAACCAAAATATGATGGTGTAGTCTATTATGATAGCGAACCGATATTGTATCGCTCAAGTTCTCACCTTACTTTTTTCACATGCCTTGACACAACGTTGGGTTGGTTCGTTTTAATGTCACAAAGGCCATATTTGGCCAAGCTGCGCACTAAACGCAAGACAACGTCAATACATGGACGTACACACAAAGAATGTTTTATGGACACAGACTAGATAAAATACGCCGTGGTCAAGAACAACTTCTGGTACTCTAAGTGAGGGTTAAAACCCTCCTGGGGCGGTTGTATCGTCATTAGCAAAACTGACCAAATCCTAATAGACAATATATCTCGTAAGTACGACCTTAATTAAAAATACTTATCACACGTACCTTGATGACGAGGTATTTCGTCATTAGCAAAATCGGTCAGATCGTGATAAACGAAATATCTCGTCGAAACCACTTGGAGGGTTAATTAAAGCGGAACACTTAAAAAAGCCTTTTAACCTGAGGTTCTGAATTGGGTAGTTGAATTTCCAGTATACAACGGCTATCGTGAGGTACTAAAAAACAGCAAGGAATAACAAAATTCAAATAAAAAATGTGAGAGAAAGTCTATTAGAGATGTAGAAGAAATTTATTATTTAATAATACTTTGTCCCCAAAACGCTTTTTTAATTTAATCTCAACACAATACCAACTTTTATAAAAATCAACACTTATATAATTTAATATTCATAAACTTAATTTTTTAAAGCAAGTATCTCTTGGATACATGCTTGCTTTATAAAATTATACATATGTAACACTGCTACCGACGTTTGTTTTTTAAGAGAGAAATTATATTTACTTATATGTAATGAAGAAACACATTAAATTTCAGAGTACAGTGCATTTACAACTGTCTAGTGAGATCATGAGAAATAATTAAACTTTAGCATTTTTCTTTGCTGTCCCAAAACAATAAGAGAGATGTAAGTGTGCTATTCTGTGAAGCAGGCTTAAAATATAAACCGAAAAGAATAAAATTCCAGGTTGGTTTTCGAGCCATCTGGAAAGTTGGGTCGATAGTTGAAATCTGGATTGTCAACGTATTGTATTGTGCATTGTTATTGCATTTAGAAATACGAGGATGTCAAAAATTATCCGCACTTTCTCTAATAACACATCTTTAGGTTTGTCACACTGCCTTTTGAGCATGCATGCTTAGATTTGATACTAATGTGATAACGTTACGTTTACCTTGATAGTGTCATTTTTCTTGCTTCAGTGTAAACATGGCCACTCTTGTTGAAACTCAAATACTGACCAGAGGGCGCTGCGTGCACTCTGACGTGCGATAGATGTTAAAACTCCAGTTAGATCTGCCTTTGTGAATGATGTGACGCCCTGATTACTATTCTGTTTCTTTGTCGTTGTGTTTCATGATGTGTTTGTGAGAAATGAAACGGATGAAAAGAACTAAAGATTTAGATTACCTTTTCTCGATCTGACAGGTAAGAGAACCTTTTAAAATTCATTTAAGATTTGTGAATCAATGCGAATTATAAGTTGTTTCAACTCTCTAGCAGTGTGCAATGATACGATTTCTATGGTCGGAGAGTGTGCCAGGAGCTGAAGTTCATTGGAGGCTTACAGCACAATACGAGGACAGTGCTCTACTTCGTAGAAGTGTGTATGAATGGACCGAGAAGCTAAAAAGATGCCGGACAAGCGTGTTGTACGAAGGAGCAGGACGCTCGTCAACCTCCATCATTGACGAGAAGATTCAGCAAGCTCGAGAAGTGGTTAATTGAAGAAGTGGTCGAATTACCATCGACACTGTAGCGTGTTCTCTGCAGATTAGAACAAAGAAGTGCTGGAAGCGATGCATAAATGGTTGTGTGTCCAACCAAAAACGTTCTTGGAAGTAATACGTAAGCTTGTGGACCGCTGGACCAAGTGAATCGACAAGGAAGAAGACTAGAAAAGTGTCGAACTTGTTTAATCCTTTCTTGTTCATTTTATCCAAACATTCAATTCAAACTAGTTCATTTTACATTTCTGTAAAAAAAAAAAAAATGAAGTGTGGATAGTTTTTTACTTTTTCTCTTATAAGTATATCTTAGTACCTCGTAGGTAGGTAAATTTAATTAATGTTGCACTGATGGAAATACCACGGGTTTCTGGCAGAAGTTCCGGATGAAGTGAAAGTAAATTGATAACTTCTAATTAACGTCGTACTAGAGCAACACAACGGGCTATTGTCGACGATCCGGGATCAATCCCATAAGGGAAAGATCCTAGGACAAGGCCACATAATATTGAATGACGGTCAAATGACGAGGCAACAACTGAGCTGGCACACCACTTTCCAAACTTCCACACCAAGCTAACGTGAGGACTTTCGGCCACGACAGATTTAAGGTGCACCAGCCGCCTCTACACCATACGCTTGCAAACATCCAAGCCTTGACCCGAATTCGAACCAGGAACCTTCCGATCTGGAGGCAAGCACCTTAACCACTCGTCATCTGACCGTGTTTCAAAATTACGTGGTATTGTCCTCGGATATTTCCCTTGGTTATTGATCCCGGACCGCCGTCCGTCAATTGCCCACTGTGTTGCTCTAGTACGACGTTAATTAAAAATTACCAATAACCACCTCAACCACCAGACCGGTTGGTCGGCCCCGAAGTGAAAGATCCAATTTCATCTGTGAAATAAATTATTTAAATCCACAATTGTACGCCGAACAATCAGTCTGGTGGTTAAGGTGTTAGCCTTTAGATCGGAAGGTATGGTGTAGAGGCGGCTGGTGCTTAAATCTGTCGTGGCCGAAAGTCCTCACCTTTTGTTGATATGGTAGTTTGGAGAGTGGGGTGACAGCTCAGATGTTGCTTCGACATCTGACCGTGGTTCAAAATTGCTTGCTGTTGTCCTCGGATCTTTCCCTTAGCGAATTGATCCCTGACCGTCATCAATAGCCCGTTTTGTTGCTCTAGTAGGACGTTAATTAAAAATAACCAAATTACCACAATGGTACTTGCTTCGTATGTAACATCAGTTCTGAATTAAATACGTCTGTCATGAAGAAAGGAATTCCTTAATAAATTAGTTTTTCAACTGCAATTAAGTATCTGTTGTAGTTTCTATTGTACGTAATATCGAGAATATTTTATTAACCTTTTTTTACCGCGAGCAGTTCGTTTTTATTTCGAGTTATTACTTTTTATCATTCGTACAGATTCTTTTGTTGGTTTTTCCGTTATAATAAACACTCTGTAATTGCATTTCTCTTTATTTGTTCTGCTAACTAGTCACTTTTTTCTCGCGTCTGGACGCACAAGTGCGTTTCAAGTAAATTCTTTTACTTCCTCGCAAACACACTTAACGGTTTTTTTTTTGAGGCGGGGGAATTTCGCTTCATTAAAACTGCTTTTTTTTTTTTTTGTCGTGGATGCTATATTTAGTTTTGGAATTCAGAGGGGTCTTGATCATACTGTTCAGTATTTTTATAGAACATGTTGTAAAACTTCCTGTACCCCTTTAACCCTTTGGGGTTCACATGCACATATCCGTCTAACCTACAGTCATAACCCATTCTTCTCCTGGGCACACTAATCGCGCTTTCGCTCATATTGTACCTTTTTTGGCGTCTTTCGAATCCCAGACGCCTCGGCCTGTTTCCCAAGTGCAACTTGTCGACAGTAGTACTTTGCATCATGTTTATTGGGCATCTTTTAAAATTCTTAAGTTACTGATGAGCCTTCGCGACCCCTACTTGGGTCTCAATTTAGGTTTTCCCGCCGTCGCCATACATGCCCGATCGACTGACTAGCTATGATCAGATTAAATGACTTTAACCATGAACATGAACACGTGGAATACGTGAACATGAGGCTCAAATATGGTGACATCTAAAAGGATGATAACGAGATAAACGTGGGACATGTTCGTAACGGTGTAAGCTCGCTCATACAAAGCCATTCATATTTAATCTGATGCGTTGCTTCTGTACAACGGTATATGCACTACATTGAAGTGCAAAAAAAAAATGGCAACCCAGTCTAATACTTGGTAGGCCTCCCATGGGAGCGTAGAATTGTAGAAATACAACACGGTATGGATTCAACGATCTTTCAGAAGTATTCTGTAAGTATTGAACACCATACTTCCTGCAGAGCGCCTAATTATCTTGTACTCCAAGGTGAAGGATTTCTGTGTTCCACAGCGAGTTGCAAAGTATCCCAGATATATTCGTTACCATTAATATCTGGCGATTTAGGTGCAAATGCTAATTCTCCCTACGCAGATGATGTTCCTCTACCCATGATTTTACATGTTTAGACTTGCGGGGCGACACTTTGTCCTTTTGGAACAGCATAAAGTCACAGAATGTATGCATAGTTATGAATGGGTGTAACTCGTCAAAAAGTATGCACACATAGCGTTCACCAGTCAGAGACACTTGTAGAAGTACCAACGGTCCCATGGAATACCAACTAAACAAACCCCATACCATTCAGAGCTAACACCAGCCTGGACCAGTCCCTGTTGACATACGGGATCCATGACTTTATGGATTTTCTCCACACACAGATCCCAACGCGACTCTTTAGACCAGGCTACTAGTGTCTAGTCATCCCGAGTCCAATGGCAGTGTTCCTGAGCCCAGGCGGGGCACATAGTTGCATGTCGAGTATCTATCAAGAGTAGTCGAGTTGGGTATTGGCTCTTAAAACCCATATCTTTGAGGGAACGTTGCACAGTTGTCACACTGATGCTTGTTTAGGATCCAGTATTGCGTTACAATATTATTATTTGAGGCAGTGTAGCTCACCTATCGCGCAAAACGATTCTTGCCCGCCGACACTGGTCCCGTTCACCCATAGTTTCTTCACGCACTGCTGTTATAAGTTACAAGTTCTCCAGAATTCCTGTAGTTATGGTACGTCTTTGAAATGGTAGTAGGTGAGAATATCCGAACTTATCTTACTCCGAAACGCCGTAACCTATATCAAGAGTTCAATTATCAAATCTTTTTGAATATTGCTGAACCCTTAACTGATGTGTCACAAACCGTCTTGTAACTAGTGTGGAGGGGTCTCTCAGACCTCTCTCACTAAAGTGCGAATAAAGTTGATTAATATAATATATTAATGAAAGATTCTGTAGATAATTATTATTTATACATTTTAAATTTAGATAATTCAATTCTTAACATGAAATATATTTTATATTACTATAAAAGTTGATTCCATGTCCATTCAGGCTCAGCTTTCGGACCTAATTTTGCAGGACGTTTCAATCCTGGAAACTGTAAAACTATGTTGTGTTTTGGTGTTCTAATGGCACGATTAGGTTCCCCCCAGGCATCCCATTTGAAGTTTTTTTTTCCGTTGAAATATTCTTCTTGTGAAGACGCACTTGAAATGTCTTCATCTTCATCAATTTCCGAATCCGTTTCGTGTTTGCTTTCAATAATATTATCCGAAATTTCATTGTCCCAGTACTCAATTTCCGACCAATTATCAACAATATCTTTCTTTTTGTGTAAAATACACAGGTCGTTTCTAAGTAAAGTTTGTTGCCATTTTAGGCTCTCTGCCGAAATTCCCAACTCAAACTTAGACGATTTCATTCAACAAGAACGGTAACGCTAATGCTGTGAAGGGTTCTAAGAGACCACGCGTGAAATGCAAATAGTGTGAAATACGAAATAGTTGGGACAGCCAAACCAGTCTTGGAATGTGGCTTCTATTGGATGTAGTAGGAAGGTACTGAATTGGACAGGGACTAATATTCACTTTAAGGGGTGGAAACGACCTGTCAAAAAGGACTCGGGGGTCTGTGAGACCCATGACAGTAGTTAAAGGTTAAATAGCGATAACTTGACACTCCACAGCTCTAGATACTTCCACAGATACCTATTGCCTTATTCGTCATCTGACTGTGGTTCAAAATTACGTGGTGTCAAAATTACGTTGGAGGTGATCTCGGACCGTGTCCATAGCCTATTATGTTCTCCAGTGTGACCTCAATTGAAATACCTTACTTGCCTTATAAATCCTCTGGCAGACACAACCAGTGACGTGCATAGGTTGTGTTGCTACGTATTTTGTATAGACTTTTCAGTAGCAATTTCTCTGTATCTCTGCGAAAGGCCTCGGTAGCCGGATGGAAGAGCATAGGATTATCCGCAGGAGGGTTGCAACTTCGAATACAGCCAAAGACCATCGTGTACAAAGGGGCTGGTGCAGGTAAAATTTGGCGTGGCCTGAAATGGCCTCACGTTGGTGTGATGAGGGAGTTTGGAGAGTGAGGTGCCAGTTCAGGTGTGACCTCGTCATCTGATCGTGGCTCAAAATTACGTGGTCTTTTCTCGGTATTTTCCCTTCTCGACCCACTCACCGTGAGGTTTAGAGTGTTTCATGGCCCGGAGGGGAAGATTGTGATCCCCGAATGCACATGGATGAGTTCAGGAGAGCCACCACCGACTGCCGGGTCAGTAGGCGCAAGCCGACCCCCACAGCACGGCGCGCGCATGGCTGTTTATTAATAATTTGAGTGCAACATGGCCAAACAAGGCCGAATTATCATTATTAGAGCGAACATTTAAAAAAAATTTTCAAAATTTTTTCAAAGGGCAAAAGGCCCTGAACATGGAATAAAAGTTGCAAAAAGGCAACCAAAAATAAAATCCCGCGCGCAGTAGCGGGTTACAAAGGATATATATATATATACAGGGTGGTCCCGAATTCATGGTACAAACTTTAATGGTAGGTACAGGACATTGTAACAATGATTTATTGTATAGGAATGTATAGTCGCAAGTGACGCGGTGAGGCGTAAACAGGGGAAATAAAAGGAAAGAGAAATGGAGTGATCGGTTGGTATCATTGCCGGTAGAGGGCAGTAGATGTCTAGCCGCTGTTGAACATGATGCATCGCAGTAGGGAAAAGCGCCATTCACAATTGTGCTGCCGTAGACGATGGGTGACTTTACGTATGCAGAAAAAGCAGACATGCATTACATGTACGGCCGTGCAAATGGTAACGGCAGAGCTGCGTTACGAATGTATCGCGCGGAGTATCCTGATCGACGAATGCCGGATCATAGAATTTTTCAACGGTTACATCGTCAACTTTGTGAAACAGGTGCGTTCGACGTCAACAGACATGGCGCTGGTCGAGTAAGAGCTGTACGCACTCCAAGGCTGGAAGAAAGCATCTTGAACATTGTGGCTGATAGACCCGAGTCAAGCACAAGAACTGTTGCTTGTGACGTAGGTGTGAGTCATCAGACTGTATGCAGAGTGTTAAACGAAAATCGCTTACACCCCTTCCATTTTCAGAAAGTACAAGCATTGAATCCGGCAGATTATCCTCGCCGCGTGAACTTCTGCCTGTGGGTGATGCAGCAATGTGCGTTGCAGCCGGATTTCGTAGATTATGTGCTATTTACAGATGAAGCGACATTTTCACGCGAGGGTGTCTTTAATGCGCACAATTCCCATGTGTGGGCAACCGATAATCCACATGCAACGCGTCGACATGCGTTTCAACAACGTTTCAGTATTAATGTGTGGGCTGGTATTGTGAACGACTTTTTGATTGGCCCATACTTACTACCCACGCGGCTCACTGGCGGAAGCTATCTTATTTTTCTGAAAGAAGTGTTACCACAACTGCTGCATGATGTTCCGATCGCCATTCGTAACCGCATGTGGTTTCAGCACGATGGGGCGCCAGCACACTTCAGCATTGATGTACGGAATTACCTGAATGCCACGTTTGGTACTCGATGGATTGGGCGTGGTGGACCAGTCCCTTGGCCACCCCGATCTCCCGATTTATCGAGCCTCGATTACTTTTTATGGGGACATCTAAAGCATCTTGTTTATGAGACTCCAGTTGACTCAGATGAGGATCTCGTCGCTCGCTTATCTGTAGCTGCTGCAGGTGTGCGTGAAATACCAGGCATCTTTGAACGTGTACGCCAATCGCTCCACCGACGCTGTCAAGCATGCATCGATACTGGTGGACGCAATTTTGAACAATTACTGTAAACATGACACTTGTCAACAACGCTTTCAATAAAATCTTTGTTTTTCCTTTCGGCCGTTATTTCCCCTGTTTTCGCCTCACCGTGTCACTTGCGACTATACATTCCTATACAATAAATCATTGTTACAATGTCCTGTACCTACCATTAAAGTTTGTACCATGAATTCGGGACCACCCTGTATATATATAAAATATGTTGTGGTTTATAGTGATAATATAAAATCTGCCTGTGGCTATTACAGTATATAAAAACTGGTCTGTGGCTAAAAGAATGTTTTGTGTCTATATATAAAATTTTAACACTGTCAGTGTGATCTGACCAAAAATAAAAAGATGAGGATTTCCAAAAGTCTTTCGATTTAATTTAAACCGGAGGGGGGCCCGGTAGGCCAAGTTTAATGGCCCTCCCGAAAACCCCACCGGGAGATAATTGTTTCCCGGACGTTCCCGGTGACCTAGACGGATCTTTCCCTTAGGTTTGGCGCTGAACCGTCTCCAATAGCATATTGTATAGCTTCAGTTTTGTCTCTGGTAGTTAATCCAGTACTAGGGGATAGTGGCCGATTATGAGATACTTGCCTACTATGATAGTTCTGTACCTTTACCACACGGTGTCTGGTAATTACACATATGTTAATTGAAAATTTTACATAACTAAATAAGTTTTATATTAAATAGATTTTTCGTCACGGTTGTATTTCTTTGTCATTGTATATGTACAATATCATATTAAAAAAGCATGTTGGTGTCTTATACTGGAAAACCTTTTCCCCAAACAGCTAATTTGAAAAATTCTGTAAAACTGTTTTTTTTTTCTTTTGTATACTAGGGGGCTCCGACCCCTGCTCGCTTATGCTCGCCAACCAATTTTGATCGCATCCAATTTAATTATTAACCGATTTCAAAAATAATAGTACAAGAGTACATTCTGATGTATACTGCGATATTTTAAAAATTAAAAACTAATAGTAATAATTTATAGATACGGCAGTTTTTAAAAAAAGTAACAAAAATGTCCCGATTCTGCCCGAATTTCAAAAAATTATTTTCAAGAACCAAATTGAAATTTCAAAAAAAAATTACGTTGAGAGGTACGCTTTAAAAAAAACTCACGGCTGAAGACTGAAAATTTGTATGTGTTTGCTCACTCGCGGAAGAAATTTCGCTTCTTCAATTTTGACACTTAATAAACCCTAAACTAATAGCCGCATCGGAAAAAAAATCATAATAATTGTCCAGGGAATACGATGAAGAACAAACCATGTTAATTTTGTTTTTTTCCGATCAGTATTTTCTCGGGAAACCGTCTAAGAATCGAGCTAAACAACACAGTTTTCAATCCTGCGGCGGCGGCGGTAACTTTTTTTTAATATAGAGAGATATTTGCAATGTTATTTTCCAAAAAATTCATCACCATTTCGAAACAGCTTTAGTGACAGTGTTGGAAATCAAAAAGATGTCTGGTAAATTTTTCATTAGATAGTCACCAACGCTATTTTAAAGAAGGATCTCCTATTAGGTCACTTTTCCTGTTCCAACCGATGTACAGCGATCACCGTTTGTGAATAGATTTTTAATAGAAAACTGACACCCATGATCAAACACTAGATATATCGGCTCTTGTCAAAGGAAGCGGTCATATTTTTTTCTATTGGAAACTTTATTTATGAGACAAGGTAAGTAACATCACATGCAAATAAGGATCATTAAGGTTGAATCAGGTACCTGCTGATTCAAATAATGAAAAAAATATATCCAGTTGTGTTTTCAGACCTCAAAAAGATGAACAATATATTATCTTACTCTCAACTTTCAATAACACCTTTCCTCGTTAGATTTGAAAATTCTATAGAAAAGGCGAAGCTTGTGTAGTTGGTACTTTTTCTGAAGCTGCTTTACAAATGTGCTTGATCTTAACGATGTCATGTAATCTGTTTTGCTTGGCGGGGGGTATATTTTGCGTTGTGAATAAACATCCTGGGAACCTATTTCACTACTTTGTGATAAATTAGTTTGTGATATATTATATTAAGCTTTTAATAAGAAATTAATCACCACGTCAAATAATACGAACAACTGAAAATTATATATAAGACTGATATGTACTCGCATAATAATACTCGTATAACTAAGTATTATTAATAAATTTTAATATATATATATATTATACACTATATATGGTCAAAAGTATTTGTACACAATGTTTTTCAGAAGAAGTGCTTTATGTTTGATTCTATTAGATTTTATTTATATTCTATTTATAGCAATGGGTGGACCCTTCTTTTGCTTGTATTACAGCTGCAACACGTCGGGGTATATTTTCCTCAAGTTTTCTGTAAGTATGGGCCGGAATAGCACGCTACGCCTTTTGCAAGGCTATGAGAAGAGATTGTTGTGAATTGCGTGGCGGTGTCGTACTCGTCGCTCCAGTTTTCCCCACAAGTGCTCGATCGGATTGAGATCGGAGTTCTGAACAGACCAGTCAAGCAAATTCACCTAATTTTCAGGAAACCAGTCTATCACACGTTTTGCAGTATAACATGGTTCTCGATTCTGTTGGAAGAAACAACTATCATTGTCCTAGTATTGTCATAGTGTAGGCAAGGCCGAACTTTGTAGAACGTCGATGAACACGTCAGCGTTCATGGTACCAGGTACGTAAAGCAATGGACTAAGTCCTAACCAGGAAGAAAACAACCCACACTAAGATGGATCCTTCTCCGAATTTTTGAAATGTCCAAATACTTTTGTCCATATAGTGTGGGTTAGTGGGCTGGTCATGGGGCCCAATGATGAAAGAGACGGGGAATATGGAAATATATTTTTGTTATTTGATTTGCAAGACATTTTATAAGTTTAAAATGAAAATATGTTTGCTGTATTTATGAGATCTGTTCAGTTGACGTGTATAGGAAAAAACCAGAAAAATGTAAACATATATGCAAGTTGAACGTTGAACTTGTTGGAATACATAGTTGAATTTCATGAAGGCACGTCGTCAAGGTTGGTACTGGGACCCATCATGAAATCTGGGACTCTTCCATCCAACTGGGACCTGTGATCAAACCTGGTACTGAGACCCTTCACATGTAACTAGGACCTGTGATACCACCTGGTACTGGGATCCGCCAAACCTTTTCTGGGACTCATTGCTCAACCTCATTCTGGAACTCTTAATCTAACTGCGATTCGACATCCAACCTGGTTATTGAGATCCGTCACCCAACCTCTTACTGGAACTCTTAATCTAACTTACTGTGATTCGACATCCAACCTCTTACTGGGAAACTTAATCTAACTTCTTTCTGTGATTCGACATCCAATCTATTATTGGGACCGTCATCCAACCTCTTACTGGGACTCAATCTAACTTCTTACTACAATTCGACATCCAACCTAGTTCTGAGACCCGTCACCCAATCTTTTACTCTGGGACTCTTGATCTATTTTGTTACTTAGATTCGACGTACATCTTATTAGGATCCAACATTACACCTGATACTGAGACCTTGAGTGTCCGGGCAACTGAACTATGGTCCTGAGGTGCCAGAGAAGTTAGTATTAAACAATGTCCTACTCGGAGTCATTTCCTGGAGGAACGTAGCTTCACTTTTCATGCTCTTTCATCTAAAATATATACCATCTTCCTTTTCTAACAGCTCTTTCTTGAATGCTATTTTTTAAAACAATTTCTTATACAATCGCTTCCTTTTCCAAATAAGTTTATACAAAGGATTTAAAAATTCCAGTTCTCCATTTTTTTTCTTCTGATTGGTCATTTTTTCTAGGCATTGCAGTCCATCAGTCCCTGCTGGGATAAAAATATCTTAGATTATATTTCACATTAGCTTACTCTATAATATTTTAATCGGGAGAAACTGGAAGTAGAAATTTAAGTTTACAGATCATTCGGAGGTCTGGAGTAACCCAGACGTCATTTGAAACAAAATAGCTAGCGATTGGGAAAAATAAATTTTAAACTCTTTTTGTGGAACTTAGTTGCAAAAGATACACACGCATTCTCAATAAAGCTAAATATTACTTTTTCTGATTTCGCTATTTAAAGAGTCTCCTTGGAAATACTCTTTATTGTTCAATGGGAGAAAGAAGTTTAATACTCAGCTATTTCTTCCTACCTTAAAGAATGTTGGGTAAGGCACATTTTTTATTCGAAAAGTGTCAGTCAAAATTGATTGAAAACGTTAGAAGGGTGTAGGGGGATTGAGAGTTGAATGGCCATTTCTTGAAGTCAACATTGCTTTAAAAGCGAGAGCGAAAGATGCAGAAACCTAACACTTTTCACATTAGCCACGGACACCAAGTCCCTAGGGACGCAAGCATCTGAATAAAAAAATCGTGTTGATAGGTATTAACCCTCTAAGTAGTTTCGACGAGCTATCTCGTCCATCAAAATCTGACCAATTTTGCTAATGACGAAATAATTCGCCAGCTTTTTTTAATGATGAGGTACCTTGTGGAGACAGCCACTAGGAGGGTTAACAGGTATTCTTGTATTAGAAAATTACTTCTGTCGATACTATTCCTACTATTGATTTATTTAAAGCATTAGAAAATATAACTGATCATTGTCGTAAAAAATGTATAATTTTCAGAGATTCATTAAGCGTTTTACAATCATTGAAACATCGCGATCATGACAGTCATCCCATTGTTTTAGAGTCATTAAAAATAATTTATCATCTTTCATCCAAAGATTTTAACTTAGTATTTTGTTGGATCCCATCTCATGTTCGGATATCTGGAAATGAAATTGTTGACAAAGCCGCCAAATCGGCCGTAAATTATATTTACCATACCATCCCTTATCGTGACCTAAAATCTATCATTCACAAATTTTTGGAAGAGAAATGGCAGAACGAATGAACTGAACAAACGGAGAACAAACTCCACGCTTTAAAACCAAATATAACGCAATGGCAGTCACCAGATCAAAGACGGCAGCAGGTAATACTAACACGTCTCCGTATTGGACATACTAGATTCACCCATAGACACCTCCTCCTCGGAGAAGATAATCCCATTTGTAATTACTGCATTTGCCCACTAACAGTAAATCACATTTTAATTGAATGTTCTCATTTTAATAGGCAACGACTTATACATTTTAATTCTTATAACTTGACTTTAGAAGACATGATTGGAGAGAATCCTCATCCAAATATTTTTAGCTTTTTACATGACATAGGGTTTATCCATCATATATAATTTTATATAGTTCTCATTTTATTATGACATCACTCATTCTATTTTATTATTAGACTATATATATACTAGACTTTTTATCTTACGTTTGGCATAATATGTCCCAAGAGGACTCAATGCCACAAAACCATACCCAATTCAATCCAAATATTGATTTCATATGGTAGCATATCCAGTAGCAAACTTAGGATGTGTTCCAGAAAGAATTTACATACCCAGTATAGACAAATAATTAGGGTTTGGTTTTGATAATTTTGTGTATTTTATTGGCAAACTAACCTATTATTCGAGTGAAGATAGATAGGTTTCCAAAAATTAAGACGATTCAGTACCTTTTTTTTGAGGGGGGAAGGGGAGGGGGGACATTTTTTTGCTTTTTCGTGGTTGTTTTATGAATCAGCTTTATTTAGCATGTTTTGGAGCTTTCCTAACAATGTTCCTTTAAAATATTGTTGAAATGCTATGTATGCACTATATGGACAAAAGTATTTGGACGCTGCAGAAATTCGGAGGAGGATCCATCTTAGTGTGGGGTTGTTTTCCTGGTTAGCACTCGGCATTGATTTATGTACCTGGTACCATGAACGCTTACGTGTTCCTCGACGTTCTACAAAGTTCGGCCTTGCCTACACACTATGACAATACTACGACGATGATGGTTGTTTCTTTCAACAGAATCGAGATCCATGTTATACTGCAAAACGTGTGATAGACTGGTTTCCTGAAAATTAGGTGAATTTGCTGGTCTGTTCAGAACTCCTATCTCAATCCGATCGAGCACTTGTGGGGCAAACTGAAGCGACGAGTACGACACAGCCACGCAATTCACAACAATTTCTTCTCATAGCCTTGCAAGATTCGTGGCGTGCTGTTCCGGCCTAGACTTACAGAGAACTTGTGGAAAGTATGCCCCGACGTGACAATGACAAAATGGTACCATGAACGCTTACGGGTTCCTCGACGTTCTACAAAGTTCAGCCTTGCCTACACTATGACAATACTACGACGATGATAGTTGTTTCTTCCAACAGGATCGAGGCATTTGTGGGACAAACTGGAGAGACGAGTAGGACACAGCCACGCAATTCACAACAATTTCTTCTCATAGCCTTGTAAGATTCGTGGCGTGCTGTTCCGGCCTAGACTTACAGAGAACTTGTGGAAAGTATGCCCCCACGTGACAATGACAAAATGGTACCATGAACGCTTACGGGTTCCTCGACGTTCTGGATAGTTCGGCCTTGCCTACACTATGACAATACTACGACGATGATGGTTGTTTCTTCCAACAGGATCGAGGCATTTGTGGGACAAACTGGAGCGACGAGTAAGACACCACCACACATGCCCATCTTCACAACAATTTCTTCTCACAGCCTTGAAAGAGGCATGGCGAGCTATTCCTGCCCAGACGTACAGAGAACTTGTGGAAAGTATGCCTGGACGTGTTGAGCTGTAATACACGCAAAAGGAGGGCCTACTCGTTACTAAATAGCACTACTTATAATAAAGCACTTCTTCTGAAAACATAGTGTCTAAATACTACTTTTGTCCATATAGTGTATATTAGTATAAAAATATTGGTGTTCTGAAATTTCAGAAGATTGAATAAAAAAAGAGACAGTTTATATTTAAAAAGTAGATTATTTAAGAGACTTGTGACTCTTAGCTGAGATAAAAAGATTTCATACTTAATTGAATATTTCGGTGCTTTTTAAACGGCGTTTTTGGAAGAGTTTTCTTATAAAGATTTCCCTTTTGTCAGAGAAAAAAAAAAAATTTCCTAGAAATTATTGGTGAAATTTTAGAGAACTGAACAAAGTAACGTAGTTTATTTAAAGAGTAGATAAATTAAAAGACTCGTGGTCTTAACAGAGGTAAAAAAAATAAATTCAAACTTTTTATTGCCAAACCATAGAAAAACAATCTACATTTAAGTGTCTTTGTTAGGACGTTTCCATGTATTTTTACTCGAATTCAAATCCTTTTTTTTTAAATCATCAAATTATTTTGTATATTTTGATGCTTTTTAAACAATATTATTTGGATAAGTTTTTCGCTATAAATATTTTCCCTTTGACTGGCAAAAAATTTCATTGATAAAATTTCTGAACACTGAATACAACCTCATAGTTTATTTAAACAGTAAAGAATGGTTTATTAAGGAGAATATTTTATTGTACTAGCAGAGTGAAAGGAAACTTTTAATTGTTTCATACTTTACGATCACTCACCGTAAATGGATTTCGTTCTGCTATGAAAATCTAGGCTAATAATGAATAAACATTCAGTTCGCATTGAAAACTAAAAATAATTAAATTATAAGTTTTTGATTGTAAAATTCATAATTTCAATTGAAATAGAAAGTCAGAAAATGTAAGATGCGGTTCTTATTTTGTTTACCTTACATGGCCTGGTTTTTTTTTCAAAATACTTCAATTTGGTAGCGAAACTAAATTTTAATTTTAGGTTACTTTTGTGTCCTGATAGGCTTTTCTTGCAAAACTAAATGGCGCGAATGTTTGGTACTTTTCAAGCATATGCGTTACATGTACGTATTCAGAACGCAACGTCACTTGGCTGCCTTTTAATCCTCCAAGAGGTTTCAACGAGATATCTCGTCCAAGATCTGGTCGATTTTGCTAATGGTACACCAAGATTTGGTAGAATTTGCTAATGATGGGACACTAAGATCTGGTTGATTTTACTACTGATAAAATATCTCTCCCACCAAGATCTGGTCACTTCTGCTACTGATAACATATCACGTACAGCCGTCAAAAAAAAAAAAAAAAAAAAAAAAACGATTCGCCAGTTCGCAATTGCACAAATTACATCGCAGAACAAAACGGAAGGTAGCAATCGATAGGGATTAATGTTTCCTACAAATATCAATACTTAAAATTTATCTAAGGGGCCGTCTTCATATTAAATTAGGTGCTTGCTCCGATAATTTCAATACGAACCTCAATCTTTTATCACAAATTTGGATTCTACACACAATATCAGTCGGAAATAAAAAAAAGTTTATCAATTTTATTGGATTTTTCATCGATTTGTAAGTGTTATATTTGCTACAAATATGAATTTGTCATGGAAATTGTTTTTTCGTCCTTTGCTACCCAAAATCCCAAACACAATCTATAAAAATTTTAATTATCAAACTAAATGTACTATTTTTAACAATTATGAAATTAATATTCATAAAAATTATGAATAGAAACATGGGCAAATTTTGATACCATGTGATTCAACTGTTACTGAAACATCGAAATTCCAAATTCCAGCTCATTACGTGCAGAATTAGTAGTGCAGTGAGACTTTTTGCAAAATTCGATGGTTATTATCGTTATTGGGTATTGTTAACAAAGTGAAAACATAAATTTCTGCCAACAGATCCTGGGATTCGATCAGAATGAATTCTGACTTTGTCACCATCTTAATGGACTCTATACTAAGGCGCCTGCAACAAGTCATTGACTGCGCTGGCCACTACAATGCTTTATTAATATTTATAATGTGATTGAATTCCGAACATTTATACGCTCCCTCAATGGTTTTATGGATTTTCTCGGTCAATTTTACGCTGTTTTACATTATCCAAATTTGTGATACAAAAATGGGGGTTCGTATTGAAGTTATCGAAGCAGGCACCCAATTTAATATGAAGACGGCCCCTTAGACAAATTTTAAGTATTGATATTTGTAGAAAACATTCACCCCTATCGATTGCTACCTTCCGTTTTGTTCTGTGATGTAAATTGTGCAATTGCGATCGGGTGAGTCGTTTTTTTTTTATAACTGTATATCAAGATCTGGCCAATTTTTCTAATAATGACACCAAGATATTGTTGATTTTGCTAATGATAAGACATTATATGGTTGACTTTAGCTAATGATAAGATATATCTCCTACCAAGATCTATTCAATTCTGCTAATGATAAGATATCTCGCCCCCCCCCCCTCAAGATCTGGTTGAGTTTGCTATTGACGAGTTACCTTGTCGAGACAAAACTGCCCTATTACTTACTCCAAGGGGAATGAAGATCTAAGTATGAAAAACAAACTGTCCCTTGTCTAGAACTGTTGGCAATTTGGAACAAATATTTCCATCAGATGCTGAATACTTCAAGGTAGTTTTCGACATGAAGATAAACCACCAATTAAGGTAAGTTCCGTTACCTTTATATCGAAAGCATTTCACAACCATAAGTAATATTCTCGCATTTCGTTGGTTTCTTTGTTTTCTCTGACAAACCTTCTAATAGGGGATGCTCGATATTTTTTTTTGCAAAAAATATAAACGCAACGTTAAATATATATGCAACTTTTAAAGCCACTTTTTGATCATCATAGCATTTTATAGCAACTTTAAAGCATTAAAATCCTAGCGCTACAAATAATTTTATGATTCTTTCATTGAAGAGAGGACTGTGCTACCCTTCATATAATCTCAATTGACTTTTCAAATGAGTGATGTTTACTTCGTTTTTATTGGACTTTTTCTGGCGATTTTTAAGCATTAAAATCCTAGCCCTGCGAATAATTTTGACTCTTTCATTGAGAAGGAATGCTACGATAATCCCAATTCAGCTAAAACGTTTCGCTAAGTTAAACGTAGTTAAGGTATAGATAGAATCAATCGACTTTTTAAATGGCGTGATGTTTTCTTCACTCGGCTAAAACGTTTCACTTAGCTAAACGGAGCTCAGGAGCAGAGGCATATATAGATTCAATCGACTTTTCAAATGGAGTGATATTTTCTTCACTCAGCTAAAACGTTTCACTTAGCTAAACGGAGCTCAGGAGCAGAGGCATATATAGATTCAATCGACTTTTCAAATGATGTTTTCTTCACTCGGATTAAGCGTTTCACTTTGCTAACGGAGCTCAGGAGCAGAGGCATAGATGGGGAGGGGACAGAGACCCAAGTGACAATATCTAGAGTAGCGGACTTTCAGAAATATTCTTACTAGTAGTTCCTTGAAGTGGTATCTCGTCGTTACCAAAACCATTAGCAGATCTCGATGGACGAAATATTTCGTCTTTAAGAAAAAACTGACCAGATCTTGATACTAAAATCTACAATGTATATCGTCATTAGCAAAATTGGTCAGATCTTGACAAACGAGATATCTCGTCGAAACCATTTGGAGTTTTTCTCTAAAAATATTTTATACCTTTTCTGACTTCACAGAATGGGGATAGCTTAAGGATCGTCAATTTTTTTTTGATTAATTAGGCCCTCTTCCTAGTGGTAATTTAATGTAGAAATATGTACATGATAGGTAATGCATCCAGACTGAACCGATGCTGCGAAGATAAAATCCCGTGGCGAAGTAGAATTCGATTAAAAAATATAGTAATAAGTACATTTGAAATTAAATCTGGATTACAGTAAGTTAATCAGCATTACTGCACTTCATCAAAATGGACCTGAGACCAGTTCTTTTAAAGTGTGTGAAGATAATTCGTAGCAAATGTAATTTACCTGTAGAACGTCTTCAAGTGAATTACACCAAGTCAGAATTCTCAAGATACGAGTTTTTACTTTTCAGAATGTGCTGACCTTTAAACCGGTGAAATCTACCATTTTCTCTTAACATGAAGGTTAAATTTCATCTCGAAAAAAAAACTTAGTGAGTTTATCTAGTCAGTAGAATTATCCTTTACTAGCAAAATACCCGACCTTACTCGGTTTGAATTCGTTTACTCTAGATTGAAGAGATAATCAAAATATATAATGACTTACGTTTTTTGTAGAATAAAAATTTATTTTAACACCTTTCGCCATCTTTATATTTTCTACAACTTACTTTGGACACAAATCCTACACATGCATATCCTTCATGTAATACATTTCACATGCATCGCACAATTGCTGTATGACAAAGCTACAAAAAGACGAAAGGTGATACTAAGGTTACTACTATAAAAGACGATTTATAGGAAGATTTGGAATTCCCTTTCTTAAGTTATTTTCATGTGCAACTCAATTAATTAAATTTACGATTTACGGCGAGTGCTCTCGCACTCATAGTCAACAAAACAATATTTTTTTACTTGTGGCACTCTTGCCTCCGGTATGCGACATTGTGAAATTTTGGAATCTTCTCTTGTCATTACTACAACGAATTTTTTAATGTTGGAAAAAGTTCTAGTTTGGATTTTTAAACATTATTATTTCAATAACGACATTATTCTTTAAATAACGGCATTATTGTTTAAATAACGGCATTATTCTTTAAATAACGGCATTATTCTTTAAATAACGGCATTATTCTTTAAATAACGGCATTATTCTTTAAATAACGGCATTATTCTTTAAATAACGGCATTATTCTTTCAATAATGGCATAACAACACTTAAAATTTACTGAAAATTTATACTGATTTACCTAACATTTTCAAGTCTAATACTTTGTGGTGCTGTTGGGTGTGATGAGAAGGAAAACACATTTATTAAAATAATAAATATTTAAAACAGGAAACAGCGAAGTAAAACAAAATAAAAGATGTTGCAAAAAATTGTTCTAAAGATATTAATTTGTGATTCAATTTTATCTCTTGATCTCGCACAGTTGCCACAACTTACAACTAAAAGTGTACAAAATTTAGAAATGTGAAATTAATTCAGAGCGAAAGAACCAGAAAAAATATCACTGCTCGCGCGATCGTGTTCATTCTCGTTTCATTGAAAAATATCGTCTGTCCCAAATATTTGGAAATCGTTTTCATTGCGCAAAGAATAAAAATAAGACTCGAAATAAATGAAGTATCAGAGATGAAATTCCATTAAAAAAAATAATAATTTTTTGAAGAATAATTACTTTTTCAGCAGTACTGGTAAAGCAATCGAATTAATCGTAATATTCAATAGACATTCCAACTTTTCCAAAACTACCAAATTATGGTTGATTTAAGTATACTTACTCAGATGTTTTAGCATGAAACTCGTCTAAATATAACAATAAAGAAATGTTTAATATTGCATTCACTAAATTAATAGATAATGTATAAAATAAAATACACTGCAAGCAAATATCTGGAATACAATTCATGTGATGTCTACACAAACACACAAACACAAAATCGAGCATAGAACAGAAAGACGGACAGACAGACTTTCGCAACCAATTCCACTCACTAAATCAAGATAAGTACTCACTGTATGCAAATTTCCATGAAAATATCTTAAACCGCGTGGACGTGTATAGGGCACAACATACAGACAGACAGACAGACAGACAGACACCAAACGAGAAAAAGGCGGATTCGGCATCAGAAGGGTCCAAAACGGATAGAAAACTTGAAATGGGTCGAAAATATTGAATGTACAAACAAACACTCCATTCTTATTTATATAGATACTTAAGACTATTTTTTCATTACTTTGTAATAGCTTGTAAGCCGACGTCACATTAGAGATAGTTCTTTATTAAAAAAAGCACTGATTAATTGAAAACGATCATTAATAGTGTGAAGGATAATTGAAAATTGAAATTCTATTTGAATAGATGTGCTTTTTACATTTCCCAAGCACATCAATTTTGTTTTGTATGAAGAGCGGTATCATTTACCTCTGCCCCAAAAAGTCTGGCCACACCACTCCTCAACGGAGATCAAGAAGCATGACGAAGTTGCGTTTTCATCGACTCGTCTGTGTTTAGTTAACCTCGCCGCTTGTCATTCAACGCTTGTGCTCAAAAGAGAGCAGAGAAAAGTGTTAACGAGTTCAAGATGTCCATTTTCTGTAACACGGTTCCACTACATAATGTAAACTCTGGAGATTGATAAAAACCAATTAGATCAGATGAATCGTAAATACGAATTGGACGGAAAGATATACAGTACGTTCAGTGGGAATTAGAAACTATTGGGTTGAGATACGAAAAGTTCGTTCCGTCTAGATCACAAAACCGAAATGTTATCTACTTCCATTGATACTTTGATATTGTTCGAAAGAAGGAATTTCGGGGAGTACTTGGGAAAGAAATTGTGTGATTGGGTTGTGCTTTTTAAATTATTGTTAAAAATTAAAAATGGCAGCAAATGAGAATTTTCAATATATTCTTTTTTATTTACAAAAAGGCAAAAATACTTCTCAGACGTAAAAGATGTGTTGTGGTGAGGATGCAGTTTACGATTAAGTGGTTCAGATAGTTTCGTCACCTGGATCAGTTCTTTCGCCAGAAACCTCAGAACTTCTATGAGCGCGGGATTATCCATCTACCGGTATTTGGTATTTTTAATTAACGTCACACTGGAGGAACACAACGGGCTATTGGTGACAGTCCGGGATCAACCCCCGAAGGGAAAGAACCGAGGACAACATCACGGTCAGATGACGATATCTATCTACCGGAGGGACGGAGAAAGGTTCCCCGAACAAAACAACACATACTGTATTCATTAAATGTAATTTTTAGTAAATAAAATAATTTTTCTTCAATGTTTGTCAAAAAACGGGGCAAACTTATACATTAACACAATAATACGCACATCGACTGTTTATCAGTGAGCTGAATCGGGAATATGATAAAATGTTGCATTGTTTTGACTATGCTGCATGCAATGGTGGCGTTAGGTCTGTCTCTTGTGGGGGCTCTCCAAAATCCTCTTTTTATAAATTCTGTGACTGGCAGAATCACATTTTATCGATTTTGTTTTTCCTTAATTTCGTTTACACATTCAGAGTTCATTTCAGTTTATTGCCAAAAGAAAATTTTTACTTTCCGAAAATGTTTTCGGAGAGAAATGCAATTAAAATTGACTCGCAGTACGTGCTGAGATGCAGTTCGGAAAAGTATTCATGGGAAGTAGTTGCAGTTTTGAAAAGCATTCATGGGAAGCGGGTGTCCTCAAAAACGTTTTCGTGGGAAGTAGATGCAGTTTGGAAAACAAACGGCTGTATGGGAACGCATTCATAGGAAACTGACACGGTTTGGGAAAGCATACATGGGAAACCGATACAGTTTGAGAAATTATTCATGGAAAGCAAGCGTTGTTTGATAGTAGTCAACATTTACTGCTTACAGAGAATGTAATTTTGCATCTCAAACTAAAGATCCTAGCAACATTACTTGTAGTACGTAATTCCGTTGGCAGTAACTAGAAACTATGGACATATAGTGGTAGTTGCAAGTATGGAGTACTGACAAGGAATATTCACATCTAGTCTGAGATTGTTTATGTTTTTGAGAACTACTCTCTAGGAGAGTCAAAACGATCGGTATTGCTACCGAAATGTGTTCGTGACCACCAAAAATGTTGTAGAGATGGTCATAAGGGTTGCAGTTGTTATACCCTTTAGAGCAGTGCTTCTTAACGGGTGCGCCCCGGAACACTGGTGACATGCCTAGGTGCGCTCTATGAAATCCCAGATATACACTACAGTACAATAATGGTCCTGATGCCAGCGGTTTTGCATATAATCCGACTACTTGCTTGGGGGGTGTTTTCGTGGTATGGCCAGGGACCTTTGCATGTTGTTCCTGGTCAATTGAACGCCGATATGAATATTTTGGACAATCAGGTTCTTTCTAAGCTCAGGCAATTTTATGGAATGAACGAATGTTACTTGCAGCCTCAGTCAAGCAGTGGTATCAAGATATGAAAGTAAAACGTCTTCCCTGGCCTGCTCAGTCCCGACTTAAACCACATAGAACATTTGTAGAATGAGTTAGAGCGACGCTTACGAACCAGGGAGCCACGTACGAAATCTACAGCTGAGCTGGCGACATTCCCGCAGCAGGAATGGACACAAATACCAACAGCTGTGTATTAAAACCTTGTTGAAGTATGCCCAGAAGGTTGCTAGTGTAATTGCAGCACGTGCGGGACCCGTCCTCCTTTTATGCCCCTATTCTTTCCCTTATACCATCACATCTTGCTGTCCGGTCCATTATTGAGGGTAATAAATATGTGACGGCATATAAAAATGAATTTATAGTCATAATAGTACATTAGATCTTCATTTCAGCATTAAGTTCTTTGCGGCAAATCTTTATTATTCTGTTGAGAGGGAAAATATGCAGTGCAGCAAAGTACAGTAGCAAGGTTTTATACTTGTTCAAATTGTTTAAGTTTGTTCAAACACAGGACTTGAGCTGATGCGCAAGCGCAGCTGCTATCCGAAAACAAAGGCTGTTGCAGCTTTCTGGATGACTACTGGCTATGATTGCCTTTAATCCACCTGCACCGAATTAGAATTCTGGGCAACCCTTTGCGTCCTATCTGTAAGGGTGCCGTGTTTATGGATGCTAACCACACCTTCACAGCTGCAGGTTTTTAAGTTATTTCTATATTTCTTTGCTTTTTGCCTCTTATTTCTTAGCATTTTTATTTGATGCGCCTACGATATTTTGTAGGACTTTTATGTGGATTTTATAGGATATTTTGTATGTGCTACAACTTCAAAAAGCTCGAGAACCACTATTTTAGAGTGTGTACAAGTGTGACCTGGATCGAAATGTTGCGGTATTCAACAAAATGCCCTTCTCCCAGAATTATCGTATAACAGGGGTCATTTTTAAACATGCCTGTGAGTAATTCCAAGTTATACATAGAATTTTTCAAACTTCATCTATGCTTTTGCTAACTAATAATTTAGTGAGCAATAGTTGTAAACCTCTGTTAAATAGTTTTCACAAATATGAAAATTGTCGGACTAGATGCGGCACCTGGAAAGTACCCCTTGTGAGATACAAGTTATGGTGGAGTGCAGATTCAGTCTATTGTTATTTTAATGTTAAAAGGAAACCTGTGGTATGATAATAACGGTAGAGAGCATATTTAAAGTATGAAAGTAATATAGGGTCTTTCGTAAGATTCCCCGACTATCCGAAAACAAAGGCTGTTGCAGCTTTCTGGATGACTACTGGCTATGATTGCCTTTAGTCCACCTGCACCGAATTAGAATTCTGGGCAACCCTTTGCGTCCTATCTGTAAGGGTGCCGTGTTTATGGATGCTAACCACACCTTCACTGTTGTTCCGTCCGTTTTTCACTGTTATTGGGAAGCATGACTTGTTGTCTAATTTATCTTGTTTTGCGTTTTATGATTGATTGTAAATGACCTGTTTTTGTTTCAATAATTTATCCTAGCATTTTATCCAAGCTTCAATTTTTCGGGCGAAAGGATGTAGTCTCCCCTACTGCGCCTCGGTATTTGCAATAACGAAAATATTCGAAGTATGGTGTATTGGGGACACACAATTGAGTAAAAATAAATAAAAATCCCATCGTAAAGTTACACAGTTTTTCAAACTGGAAGTTGCCTTTCTCTTGCGAGACACCGGTTTCATTTTTTACATAAATCAATGGTAGAGTGAAGATTCAAAGTAAGGTGTACTGAGGATAATTGGGAGAACATAAATAAAATAGTCATGTAAACAGGCTGACAAATAAAATGTGTCACTCGGCAAGTATACCTTTCAGAATACAGGTATCATTTCTCTTAACATAAATCAATGGTAGAGTGCAGATTCTAAGTAACGTTAGAGAAAGTATGGCGTACTGTAGGCAATTAAGAGAACATAAAACAGTCATAAACACGCTGTCAAACTAGAAGTGGTACTCGGCAAGTATTGTTTTCGGGATATAGGTTTAATTTTCATAAATCGATGGTAGAGTGCAGATTCAAAGTGTGGTGGATTGTTGGGAGAACATAAATAAAATAGAGTTATGTAAACAGGATGTCAAATTAAATGTGTCACTCGGCAAGTATTCCTTTCAGAATACCTCACATTGGGTTGGTGTGGAAGTATGGAGAGTGGGGTACCAGCTCAGGTGTTGCTTCGTCATCTGGTCGTGGTTCAAAATTACGAGGTGTTGTCCTCGGATCTTTCCCTTAAGGGACTGATCCCGGACCGTCGTCAATAGCCCGTTGTGTTGCTCTAGTTACGACGTTAATTAAAATTACCATTACCTTTCAGAATACAAGTATATTTATTCCTACATAAATCAATAGTAGAGTGCAAATTCAAAATAATTTAATATAAATATGGTGTACTGTGGACAACTGGGAGAACATACAAGATTCCTAATCAGGCTGTCAGACTATATGTGGCACTCGGCATGTATTCCTCTCGAGATATAGGTTTCACTTTCATAAATGAATGGTAGAGTGCAGATTCAAAGTATGGTGTACTGTGGATAATCTAACACAAATAAAACAGTCACATCAGGTTTGCAAAGTTTTAATCACATTTTGAAGATTAACAATTTTAAAACAAATTTTTCATCACATGAGACGCTGCAGCACAAACAAAAGAAAAAGAGACAATTCTAATAATCACACGGGCGTAGGCAAGTCACTTTTTCACACATCGAACAAGATCGGAAGACACACTCTGCTTAAGCCACCCCAGGAGGCCAGCTCCTGAGGACCTCTAAAAACTAGGTGCATTGAGTCCTATTGTTGCATAGAATTTACTGGTACAGTGCCCCAAAGACTCTAAGCACGGGGCAGGAGTTAGTTGCATAGAATGTATCGATGGAAAAGATGGACAGCGGAAGCCAAACCAGTGTCCAAAGATATAGTATATGTATTTCGTTTTCAGTTCGTTAAGGATGTTGTTACCTCATTGTAGTAGCGTCTCTCAAAATATTCCTGAATGGTTCAGTTACTTTGCAGTAAATATTTGCGTGTCTTTCCAGTACAAAAATAATTGTTTTTACATTTATTGACATGAAATTTACAAGAACACGAAGATGTATCGTATTATCGACGATTTTTATTGCCTTTGCACGAGCTTGCGCAGTATTTAAAATAGCATGAAAATGACGCTTACAATTTAAATTGGAAGCGTAAGTTAAATGATATGTTTATTATGCTAGCTTAAAAGGACCATGGACTTATTCTCCTTTTCAGTATAGCACTATATTTTACTGAGGATAACAGTCTAAGGCAATCGAAGATGAGAGACGTGATGAAAACCCGAGACTTTTTACAGAATTTAATAATCAATCACGAATAATTGAAACAACTGGCAGAATTGTACTTTGATTTACCGAACAGTATCAACATTCTTGAACGAATCTAAGTCGTTTTTATTACTTAATTTATTTTGAAAGTAGTTATCAGTGTACATTCGCGTCATTTCACACGTCAACTTAAAAGTATTTAAAATTAACTAGGGAGTTATGAATTTGACTTTGGCACATATTCATCAATCGAAGTTGAATATTCAATCTTTAAATGGCACATAATTTGAGTAAAGCAATATAATGGCACTCCTACGCGTTTCATTGATGCGAAATGTTACTATAGTTCATTGAATAAAATGATTAAAATTCAGGCGACCCATCTGTTTTATTGAACTACAGAAAAAACTTAAAAACAGAAAATTTTTTTAAGACGCAAAAATTATTTTTTAAGCAGACAGAAATGGTAGTCAGGCCAAACTACTGAAACAATTCTTATACCGGCTAGAATCGATAAGGACATACGTCATCACTCAGCATTAGAATGTAATTAAGCAAATAAGTACTTTTTAAGTAATTAAATTAGTCAGAATAATTAGAGATCTTAATTGACAAGAGTTCCTCGCCGTTCCTCGAAAATAAAATACCACAGGCAGTGTTACTTGGTTTCGAAGTAGAAATGCAAGTTCTCGTTGTGTGTTGATACCTCTATTCTCTGGACAGCTTTGACTTTTAAATGCGCCTTTGAAAAAACTTAATCCTCCTAGCGATTTCGACGAGGTATCTCGTTCAACAAGATCTGATCAGTTTTGCTAATGACGAGGTATCTCGTCATCAAGATATTACTGATTCTTTTTGATGATAATGAGATCAAGATCTGGTCAGTTTTGCTAATGACGAGATGCCTAGTCGAGACAACCTCCAGGAGGGTTAACCCTCGAGTGGTTTCGACGGGATATCTCGTCCATCAAGACCTGATCAGTTTTGCTAATGACGAGATATCTCGTCATCAAGGTATTGTTGGTTTTTGATGAGGACGAGGTCGATCTGGCCTGTTTTTCTTTTGATAAGATATCTCGTCCTTCAAGATTCGGTCAGTTTTGTAGATGACGAGATAATTCGTCGAGACAACCACCAAGAGGGTTAAAGAAAAGATCTACTTCCCATCTCCTCTAAAAGTAGTGGGAGTTAACATTGACAACAGTTTTTTATTAATAGTATCTCAGATATTAAAAACTCTATCCTAATGCACTTAACTATGCAAACTATCAACGGATATTACATTTCTAAAACTACAAATCATTTTTAGAGTATTCTAAAACGAATAGATCTTTCTAGAGTGATGATGGGATAATTTACAAGCGTTATAAACAAGTGCAAATTAAAGACGGTTTATTTACGTGATCTAAGTGTTATTATTATTGCATAAATGTAGCGACAGTGTAAAAGGTCTCAGATGGACTTTTTCTTTGGGCTTATTTTTATGATACACTAAGCTAATCATAACTCCGTTTAAGTCTTTCTCCGTTCCCTAAAACATTCCTAATATAGGTTACAAAACTACAAATCGTAAAGACGTAGCTGTGCGCAGAATACAAATTAGCATCAAGGAATCTTATTACCTTTAACACCATTACATAAGAAACTTTGAAACACCGAGATTCATGAGACAGGATTATTTAATTGAAGAAACTTTTTGACTGTTGGTGCCCAAAATGTTTCAGGGAGGGGATTTCTCTGTCTACGATTTGTTTCTTACCACGAAACGGAAGTTAAAAATATGCAGTAAATTAGATTTCGACTTACAGAGAAGCATCTTTAAAATTTTTCTGTCCAGAAATGCTTGTGGGAAGCGATTTATTTTCTGTATTTGTATCTCAAGACTAAAATATGCAGTAAATCAGATTTAGAATCCGAGAAGACATATGTAATTTAATAAAGCATGAGACATCTTTTAAATTTCCCTATGGCCAGAAATATTTTCTGGAAGCGATTTGTTTGCTATATTTTGTAGCTCTTGGCGAAATAAATTAAAATATAGAGTAAACTAGATTTAGAATCCGATTTACAGAATAGACATGTGTAATAGAATATATAATGAGAAACCTCTTAAATTTCCCCGTGGTTTTTCAATACCATGAGAAGTTTCCCACTTTTTAAGTGTTTTAAATTTTCTTATAAAAATCAACATCCATTATATTAAATATTTTTTAGACAATCGAAAAGTTACTTTTCCAAACATTCCAGCCACTTTCAAAATATAGGCTACATTCACATCGATAGCGTTAACGAGTATAAGAAAATAATCCATCTCACACAGCGCGCTAATGCAATAAAGGCTTCTAGTGACCCCAGTGGCGTGGGAATGCTGTCCGTGGCTTTTCGGGGCAGAGTGCGTCTTCCGAAGATGACACGACAAACAAACAAGAGATCACAAAAATATGCTCTTTATCACACCGCAGCCGTAGGTTGGAAGCTGTGGAGGAAGACACTGAAAATGGAGATCCATACTACCTATATGGAATCCTTGTTCAAAAAGTTGAATAAGGCTACAATTATTGCAAGTGGATATGGGGTTCAAAAGCAACCGCTTGTCATAAGTTAAATCTTCGGTGGCTTTTGAACCTGAACAGGCCGCCCCATCTGCTGCCGGGGACGGCGGATTAGACGACAAATAAGCTCAAAAAGGCGAATTGTAATGATCAAATAAGTTATGTAAAAAGCTTAACCCTTTGAGGACCACTCATGCCAAATGGACTTTCATGAATAAGAGAAACAGTATTAGTATAGTACTATCGGTTCCATTTGGAACCATTCAAAAGACTGGCTGCTTACAAGTATTGCTTTTTACATTTATCAATAGAGGACAGGAAGGGTTTTCAGAGCATGAATTAACTGTCACAAATGTAGTCATGATCTTCCGGGATTTTTTGGAAAACAGTCATCCTCCTACTGTTTCCACGAGGAATCATTCAAAAGACTGCCTGCTTACAAGTATTGCTTTTTACATTTATCAATAGAGTTTTCATAGTATGTATTAGCTGTCAGAAATGAAGTCATGACCTTCCGGGATTTTTAAAAAACAGCTATTGTAACCTAATGGTTCCACTTGGAACCATCGAAAAGAAAGTTTCTCGCAACTCACAATTAGTTTTTACTTATATCAATAGAGGATAGGTAGAGTTTCCAGAAACATGAAAACTTACATGAATTAACTATTAGACATAAAGTCATGACATTTCGGATTTTTTTGCAAAACAGCCATTGTATCCTAGTGGCTCTATTTGGGGCCATTGAAAAGACAGTTTCTAGATAGTTACTAGCATTTGTTATTTATAATAATAGGTGTTAAGAAGAGTTTTCATGACTTGAAAACTATTACACAAATTAACTATGAGACATGAAGTCATGACTTTCATGATTTATTTATAAAACAACCATTTTTATACAAGTGGATTATTTCGATCTATTTAAAAGAAAGTTTCTAGATAATATTATGATCAATAGTATAGGGTTTCCAGAACTTGAAAACTATTACATGAATTAAGTGTCAGGTATGAAGTCATGACTCATGAATTAAAAGAAAAAACAACCATTGCATTCTAGTGATTCCACCACTTGAAATCATTCAAAAGCCAGTGTATGGCTACTTACTAATATTTAATTTTATAAATATGTGACAGGAAGGTCTTTCATGGCTTGGAACTATGACACAAATTAACTATCAGGCATGAAATCGAAACATGATTGTGGAAATAAATGAACAATTCTTCTTCAAAAGATCTAAATTTTTTACTCTATGTTGCAATATGAATGAAGATTTATGCACCGAAACTAAATTTTTGCCACTACACGAGTGAAAAATATGTGGTTCCAAATGGCAAAGTTTAAAAATTTTATCGAAATAAAATTTTTTTAATGAATATTAAGTTGATCTAGACTAAAAACAACCTTAAACCCAGAAAATTAATTTTTTCTTCTGGCAAATAAAACGCGCTCAAAGGGTTAAAAAAACACTGTCAAAGAAATGGTTGGGCAAAGAAAGCAAAGAAGATCGATATATAAATGCATCACAACCTCGCTTTCTTGCCATTTGACTTTTTACCCATCGATATATCACCACGACTGTGTAGATAATAATAATAATAATATGTGGACTTTTGCGCAATATACATACATTTAATAATTATAAAAAAGTTAATCTAAGGCGACAAGATAACACACATATACATATTTGCGTTGATTGAAGGCGAGAAATAACCGCACGCTGTTTCGACTCGGCCCTTACCAAACATCAATTTTGCTTGTTTGCATTATCACACAATAGCTGCTAGAGTTAACTCCGACCGCAAGCGTTCGTTTCTGTAACTCCCGTAAAAATATTCAAAAAATAAAAAAAGTGGAAAAAGGATTAAAAATACATAAAAACAAAATGCCCTATACAATAAAAATGAGAAAAAATGGCACAGGAATTCCTCTTCACTTCCAAAAAATGACGGGATTAATACCACTGAATACGTAAAGAGAATCCTACGGAATTAAAAAAAGATGTCAGCAGTTAAAAGGAAGATAACACTTAACTATTCACGGCTACAAGATTCGACCGCTTGGTTCGTCGATTAGGCCCAGCCAAGCAAGAGCCAGGTAATAATGCTTCCAATAACTCTGTCCAATAGTGTCAACAGAACAGCATAGTGTAACAGTTCAGCCAACAGTCGAGTATAAAAGCTGCATTCGAAAATAGAAACATCGCCGTAGATCCTATGAAGAAATAACTTTATTTCTGAACCTCTGCAACCAGAGTCCCGATCTAATTCGGCAATCCATCCCACACGCTATCTTGAAGCCGTAGATTATCCGAAATAGATCTCAAAACTTGTAGTGAGTTTGATAAGGAAGCGAAAAACGCTAGAGCTACGGAAAGCGAGGAACGAACCGTTGGCACGCAGTTCTTGCGGTGCTATTGGAAATGTGCGCATTATCGAGTTGCAGTCTCGTGAAAGTATTGCTAAAGCACAGAGTTTGTCTTCATTTCTGTCTCAGGAGAAACAGCGAGCACAGCACGACCAGGACCACCGGGACTGGATTCGTAGGGGCACCGGATACTTTCTTGTCCCCGTCCGAGTTCTCGAAGTGGAGATCGGTTTTGTCTTCTGAAAGTAAAACAACAAAGGTTATGACATTGATAGGAAAACTTAATAAAGCTGACAACGAAAATAGCGTCAGTTGCTATATCGATGGTGGATTGGTTTTATGGTTTTTTATTACACGACATACAATACTAATAGACACACAATGAACATTTACTGACGCAGAAGAGAGAAATACACCCAAGGAGGAATGCATCTGATATCCATATAGGTGGAATAAGAAGACCATTGCTCTTATTGATACTAATACTACTTACTGATGCCAAGATTCGAACTTATATCTCACAAAATTGAAATAAAACAACAAATTTGTGGAGTTAAAATCAATGGAGAAACCACCACAGCAATATCCGGGTGAAGAACAGGACATTTGAAAATTAACGATGGTGGAACTGTCTGGACGTTGAACTCACACCTCATCATATATTCACCTGACCTTAAAAGTAGCTGCTCTTCAAACCACCGATTACCGTTCAGAAGAACAGCTTTACAGCGAGGAAATAATCCGACATTGCAAAATACACACGGCGATATCTGACTCAGAAATGGATATAAGTTCGCCAACAGGGCAGAAGTAAGTTAACAAGAATATGTATAAACCTTCTTCAACAAATTTCAACGTAGCTATTTGCAAAATAGCATTAGTCTCCCCTCAATTTGATAATTTAAAAAATTATTATTTTTTTTATAAATAAGTATATTTTAAGAATATATATATCTGATATTCGCATGTGTGTCTGCACGCAAGCATGGTCGAATTCGACATCTGACCTGCGGGCCGAAGAATCCGGTCCGTAGGGAACCTTGTATAGTTAAAATTAAATTCACAAATATGATTTTTAGCCGTTTCTAAAATTTTTATACTTTTAAGTTTAGTTTGGTTTCTGAACCTTTAGACAACGGTCGGTACAGCAGTTGTACCTTGATCGCGTCAAGATGGAATTTAAACTACGGCCAGTACGGTAGTTGTACATTGAAAGTTATAAGATGTGCCAGTTATATCTATAGTCAAAGGGTTAAACATAGGTTTTTTGGTGATATATCTACTGTCCTTGAAAGAAAAATAATATTCAAGTACTTTTCAGACTGTCAAGGACCGTGGAAACCCTGTATAGTTAAAATTAAATTCATAAATATGATTATTAGGTTTTTAATTACATTTTTAAGTTTTGGTTGGTTTCTTAAACACAAGTGTTTTGGTTTTGTCTCTCGAAGAAAAATATTCAAGTTCTTTTCACTTTCAAGGGCAGTGAAGAGTCACATTATTAAATATTATCCTTTATTTTTGAATGCGATGTTTTTTCTTTCCTTGAAAGAAAAATAGTATTCAAGTACATTTCCTTATCAAGGACAGTCGGAACCTTGTAAAGAAAAGGCAAATTAATAATAATTATTATTTACTTATTGAATTTGATATTTTTCTCGACTCTGTAAGAAAAATAATATTAACTTTTCAGACTTTCAAGGACTGTGGAACCTTGAAAATTTAAAAACAATATTGGTTGTTCGTTTGTTTTTGAATTTTTAATTTATCTTGCCCTTGAAAGAACAATATTATTCAAGCACCTTTTACATTGTCAAGGACAATAAAATCCTTGTAGAGAAAAAAATAAATTAAAATTTTTTAAATTAAATTTTTTAACATTATGTTTCAATTTGTATGAGTATCGTTTATTTTGTCACAACAAGTGTTAGCAAAGGACCGACCTTTCTGGAAGTCGCCACTGCCGGACGCTCCAGCGTAGTCCTCATCGTCGCTGGTCTGCCACCAGGTGCCGCTGCCACTGCCCTCGCCAAGCACCGATGAGTCCGACTGCGGTACTGACGTCACCCGGCTGCCCAAGATCTGAAACACACACAACGTGCTTAATAGAGGTGGGCCAAACTGTTATTTCCAACAGTATGAGCGGTCGTTGCTAATGCGCGATAACAGTCGTTATCAGCCGCTAATATTCGCAGTTTCGTTGACAGTTGATTTCTTACATACCAGTTTTGTGGATAGTTTTTAATAACTACTAGAAATGTACGTTAACGGTCGATTTAACAATTGTTTTCAAAATCAACCATTGAGGGATCTTCAAAAGTAATTATTTCAACCTTTTATTTTTTTGTAAACATTTCACAACCTTTTATTTTTTCATGCATCTTAATTTTTATTTAAATTAGATTTTTTGCTTTGCAACAAGTTTGCCGACCAACCGGTATAGTGGTTAAGGTGTTAGCCTCTAGATCGGAAGGTTCCTGGTTCGAATCCGGGCATGAATGTTTGTAAGCGTACGGTGCAGAGGCGGCTGGTGCTCCTTAAATCTGTCGTGGCCGAAAGTCCTCACGTTGGGTTGATGTGGAAGTTTGGAGAGTGGGGTGCCATCTGAGGTGTTGCATCGTCATCTGACCGTGGTTGAAAATTACGAGGTACTGTCCTCGGATCTTTCCCTTCAGGGACTGATCCCGGACCGTTGTCAATAGCCCGTTGTATAACTCTAGTAAGACGTTAACAAAAATTATCATTACCATTTTTTAACTTTTATGGATAATTTAATATTTTCGACAACACTTCCAAACTATTTCATTGCTATTTTAACTGCTCTCAGAATAACAGCCCGTGTCTGAAACCAGCACATGTTGAATGTAACTTTGTACTTCCGTTTCTCTTCTCAGGCCGTGGTAGTCCGCGGTTGGTTGAGCATCAGATTAGCAACCGGAGGGTTTAGAATTCGAATCCAGCCAAAGACCGTCGTGTACAAAGAGGGTTGTACAAATGTGGCACAATAACAATACCCACAGGCCAGTTATTTTATAAAAGCCATTGCTCTGTGAGATGAGGTAATGGTAATTTTAGTTAACGTCGTACTAGAGCAACACAACGGGCTATTGACGACGGTCCGGGATCAGTCCCTGAAGGGAAAGATTCGAGGACAACACCTCGTAGTTTTGAACCACGGTCAGATGACGAGGCAACACCTGAGTTGGCACAGTGCTCTACAAACATACACACCAACCCAACGTGAGGACTCTCGACCATGACAGATTTTAAGGTGCACCAGCCGCCTCTACACCATACGTTAACAAACATCTATGCCCGGACCCGGATTCAAACCAGGAACCTTCCGATCTAGAGGCTAACACCTTTACCACTATACCGGTTGGTCGGCTCTGTGAGAAGAGAAACGGTATATTTTAATTAACGTCGTACTGGAGCAACTCAACGGGCTGTTGACGACGGTCCGGGATTAATCCCGAAGGGAAAGATCCGAGGATAACACCACGTAATTATGAACCACGGTCGGAGGACGAGGTCACACCTGAGTTGGCACCCCACTCTCCAAGCAAGCAATACCACCCGAACGTGAGGAAATTTGAAGCCACGAGAGATCTAACGCCCACAAGCCCCCCTGTGAACACGACGGTCTTTGGTTGGATTCGAACTCGCAACCCTCCGGTTACTAAATCCGTTACTTAGCGTGGCTATTCCGTGGATTATCTTTTCGGTCAATGATTATTCCCCTAAGGACAACACCACGTAATTTTGAACCACGGTCAGATGACGAGGCAAAACCTGAGCTGGCACCCCAATCTACAAACTTCCACGCCAACCCAACGTGAGGACTTTCGGCCACGACAGATTTAAGGTGCACCAGCCGCCTCTACACCATACGTTTACAAACATCCATGCCCGGACCCGGATTCGAACCAGGAACCTTCCGATCTTGAGGCTAACACCTTAACCACTATACCGGTTGTTCGGCGGGACGGACAATAAATGGTATGCAGGTAGGAGTTTTAATTAACGTCACTCTGGAGCAACACAACGGGCTATTGGCAACGGTCCAAGGTCAATCCCGAAGGGATCCGGTGACAACACCACCTAATTTTGAACCACAGTTTGATGACATTTGAGGCCACGACGGATTTAACGCGCTCCAGCCTCCTTTCTATATGACTGGATTTGAACACGAAACCTTCCAAGTCGACCCTGGAAAGTGGACATTAGTAGGCACGTACTCAGAAAATAATTTCGGACGAGTCACTTTAATTTTTGCATGGTGTGGAGGTTTGGAGAGTGTAGTTCCGTTCAGGTGACGTCACCCGACCATTGCCATTGGCCCGTTGTGTTGCTCCAGTGCGACGTTAACTCACTGCCAACCAACCTCAATCTTCATTCGGGGTTTTCTATTTAATTTGAAAGGCCACAATGCTAAAGCTCAGGTGTTCACTCGTCATCTGACCATGGCGCATAATTACGTGGTGTTGTCCTCGGATCTTTACCGTAGGACATTGATCCCGGACCGTCGTTAATAGTCCGTTGTGTTGCTCTGGTATGACGTTAGTTAAAAATTACCAAAATTACCACAATGCTAAATGAACATTGCTTTTAATGATTCTTAGACTGTTTCAAGAGACATCTAGTTGTATTTTAGCCATTGAAGTAAACGTGAGTGATATTCGATCTTGCGATAAACCACAACACCCGAGCTGACATCCCACTCTACAAACTTCCACACTATACCAACGTGAAGACCTATTAGGCTACGATAGATTTAACGTGACTAGCCCCATGTACACGATGGTCTTTGGTTGGATCAAGTTTTGAACTCGCAACCCTCTGGTTGCTAACTCCTCTACTCCTCCAACCCTGACGTTTATGCTTATCTAGTCTCTGTAGGTTCTCTTTTGGCGATAGTAATAAAAGATACTTTTGATTCTGCATATTTTGTTACTCATTTACATAAGTATGTCGAAAATGTACTCATCGGCGCAAGGATGATTTGAGGTAGAGAGCCCACGGGGCTTGAACTCTTCAAAAGATTTTGGAATAACAAATACACTCATGAACATTGAAAATGGCGCCCCAAGAAAGAAAAAAGCTCCAATCGCGAAACTTAGCAAATAAATACAGTGAAATCCGATATGCAAATGATCCAAGTTTTGCGCCAATGCGCATGACCACATACCCTGCAGTGGCGTTGCAATCAGGAAGTGGGACCGGCCCAAAGTGGAAGATTCATGAACGTGACGATCACATTCCGACTCTAGGAGGACTTTAGTGAGCGAAGAATGCCAGGAAGACGTGTGAGAAGACATTTCTCACAATTAAGCGAGTTTGAGAGGGGCCTCATCATCGGCATGAAAACCACAGGCAGGTCGACGCGCCGTGTTGCTCGCCAGGTCGATCGTTCGGATTGTGCCGTCAGAACATGTTGGGAGCAGTGGACACGGAGATGGTACCCACGTGCGGCTTACCGGGTCTGGAGCGACCAGGGAGGCGAGAGGATCGAATGATAGTGCGGCAAGCGCTCGTGGATCACACAGTGACTCGTTTCACGATACAATCAGATGTAGCGGTGCGAGTTGTTCCACAAACCATTTCCAGGCGCCTTGCGGATGCGAATCTGCAATCCAAGCGCCCTTTTCGTGTACTGCCTTTAACACCGAGACATCGGCGACTCCGTCTACAGTGGTACCAAGCCAGAGCGACGTGGAATGCCACAGATTGGCAAAACGTGGTGTTTAGTGATGAATCCCTTTCGTTTTGGGGACACATGATAACCGCGTACGGGTGTGGAGGGGCCCTGGTAAATGGTACAGTTCCACCCACGTTATCTCGCGACACAGTGCCCGCACAGCAGGCTTAATGGTCTGGGGGGGGGGGGGGCATAGCCTATGATAGACCGTCGACTCTAATTGTGGTAGTTGGAACCTTAACGGGCCAACGTTATGTTGATGACATTCTTCGACCCCACGTGGGACTTTTCCAAAATGGTCTTCCAGGGGCAATTTTCTAGCAAGATAATGCTCGTCCGCATACAGCTCGAGTTGCTCAAGACTTCCTAAGTCATGTTCAGACTCTTCCATGGCCGGCCCGCTCCCCGGACTTGTCCCCTATAGAGCATGTGAAACTCCTGATGCCGCCGTGTCACTCTGTACATGATTAGGAGATGGCTGTTCAAGAATTTTGGGCCCATCTGCCTCAGGACAACATCAGACGTCTAATCAACGGGTCCGACGGGTGTATTGAAGTTGCACTGTATTTGTCTAATTGTACACACTATATTCGTTTAATTGTCTTGATTTTGGGATCAAGTGAATCTCTCATCTGTATCATTATGTATATTAAATTTCATTTCAATCCGATGCTCCTTTCTTGGTGCGCTATTTTCAATGTTCCTGAGTGTATATTAAAACACAAGACGGTAGTTAATTGGAAGTTTGGAGAGTGAGGTGCCAGGTCAGGTGTGACCTCGTAATCTGACCGTGGGTCAAAATTACACGGTGTTGTCATCGGATCTTTCTATCCGGGGGTTGATCCCAGACCGTCGGCAGTAGCCCGTTGTGTTGCTTCAGTGTGATTGTTAATCAAATACCTACTTAAAGATTTACTATTATAAGCTGCGCATAAATGTTTTGTTACTTTAGAATAAAGCAGCACAGTCGAAGGTTAGTTTAGGTCAATTGCCGCTTACGGTGAGGATTCGGAATTAATAACGTGGGTGTTCCACTTTTTCGTTGTTCTGATAAAATGTCCGCATTGCCGAACGAGCACTTTAATTTCCTGCGACTGTTTTCAGACATGTCTGCGTTTTTTACTTCTGCGATGAGCGAAACTGTTTACTCCTGATTGAATTAACGTAAGTATTCATTACCAATCGTTTTTTTCAACAAAAATGTTTCAGGGGTAGCTCCAATCCCGTGGGCGTACTGGCCCAATTAATGCTTTTGAAAACATGGGCCAGTAACTATTTTTAGACTGATTACGCACGTGACAGAAACGACACTCGGTATTCTAATCTCAAACCAAGTTAGCAGAACGATCTTCGAAACGACTGCAACTGCCGATCAGCGCTCTATGACAACTCCAGGAGGCGCTGAAGGACAAATACAGACATCCTTCACTTAACGACCAACTTCGTTCCTACGACGAGGTCGTTAAGAGAGGAACTTCATCGTTTTTATTCTAAATAAAGAAAAGGTTTTTACACACAGGCATTGATGGTATCGGTTGCAAGTTTGTTTTGGGGGACTATAAAGAACTTTGGACACTTTTCACTTATACTGCTGGTTGTAAAAAATGCAACACCATGAAGGAGTCATCAGAATTAAATGAAATTTCATACACAAACGACTTGTATTAGTACAAATAAATGAATAAATTTTCAAAGAAAAAAACAATATTAAGTGTCCGAAATCAGTATTTGGTGTCTATCATCATGCGCTGATGTCATCTTCCGTCGTCCACTCCCAGTATTTCGAGCTGTCCGGTGCTCGTCGGTCCACTGCTTCGAAACTCGCATCACTGTGGAACTGTTCCGCTGCACACGAGCTGCTATTGCTCGATAGGAAAATCTTCCTTCACGAAGGCCGATGATTCTCCCTTGTTCGAACTCCGTAAGTTGTTGAAATTTCACCCTATTTTGTCGTGGAGGCATACTTAGGTCTCACTAAACATTCGCCACTAAAAAATAACCATGCACTATTTTCAACGTCCCGCTACAGCCCTCTATTTATACGCTTTTAGCATCAGTTCAGAGGGCGCTGCTCACGCATGCGTGGTGGCTCTGAAACTTTACTACTTTGCATAACAACCTTTAATTGACATTTACTGCAAATTTCATTTCATTCGGATGATTTCTTCATCGTGTTGCATTTTTTACAAACAGCAGTGTAATAATCGAGTAACATTCCTACGACTAGGTCGCTAAACAAGGAGCGTAATCATCTTTATTTTGAATGAAGAAAAGGTGGGAAGGGTTCTAAAAGGTTTATGAGACAATTCAGAACTCTGGTACCGTGAGTAATCATTACAGAAAATAAGAGGTGCAGGGAAAGCGCTGATCATCAAAGGAACATGTAATGAGAACATTCTGGCATCCGATTGGTCGAGTACAACGACGGTTGGACCGCATCACATTTGAAATCCTTCATTTAATTACATTGTTTCCGGGACGATGTTGGCAACGCTTCTGGTTTTTCCGGTGTGTGAAAATGGCCTAAGAAAGAGGAATTCCAAGCCAGAGATTTGGCCGTAAGTCCGAACGGTCGTTAAACGGGCATGTCGTTAAGTGAGGAGTAACTGTAATGTTTTATTTTGCTTTTCCTACCTCCCCTCAGAGTGTGTACAAGAAGTTTCAAAACTCCCTGCATACGAATTCATCTAAATTGCTGGAATAATTTCGCACAGAAGCGGGTAAATAATCACCTGTTTCACATGTTGAAGTTTATCGGACAGAGTGTTGACTGTAATATCTCGCACTCTGGGTGGTTTCATCTCCGGATTGTACTTCTGCGCTGATACTCCAATGCCAGACACCGTCTTCGTGTATCTGAAAGAGAAAAGCAGTTCCTAAATAAGCCTTGTATTTAGTACAATGAATGAAATTATAAAATCAACCCATTACTTCAGTTTTTCAATATTTTGTAAAAATATCGGCACTTGTTCACAAAACAATGAACGCCATGAATGTTTTGGATTTAATGGTGCAAGGTTCTAAACAGGACCCCTCGGGCACATCTTAGGTGTGTAGGGGGGTTCACGAACTCGAGGTATCCTCGTGATCTATATTCTATTCCCTTGGGGTTTACTGTCTCTGGTAAACATGGGGTCGCACATGGATCCTAGGATGCCCAAGCAATTTTATTTCTCCTCTCTATCCTTTCTTTTCAGTTATTGGACATTGTTTTATGTTTGGTGCAGCTTGGCAAAATATGGCCCTTGCGCCATAAAACCCAAACCCAACCGAAAACAGGACAATCTGTGCCCATGCTATTGTCATCCTGAATGTCCAGAGAATTCGGCTTTGTTTCTTGTTTGTTTCGGTGTTGTTGCTTTTTTGTCTCCAATTAACGTTGTTTACATACGTTGAAACGTATTAGTTTAGTTTAAGTACTAATCGCCTCGAATCATTTTTGTGTGAATAAATATTCTGTTCCATGAAGTCATGACTATTTTTAAGCTTAATCAAAAAATAACAAAACTTCAAAGCAACGACTAATAAAGATTAAAAACTAAGAAAATATCGTACATGGTCATTTAGGTGGAGCAAGATGTCCTGCATCATTAGGACGGAAGTCACAAGATGAAAATTGTGTTATAAATGTTTTTTTTTTCAATAGTGTTGCTTCTGACTTTTTTATTACCAAGCCTTTCCAAGATGTGTGTACAAGCGGGAAAGCACCATAGATGAAATATAAAATAGAGTGAGCAAAGGATAACATTTTTATGTGCCCAGGATCGTGACGAACACTAGCAGTAACCGTGACCCTATCACTGCCTTCACTTGCTGGGTGGAACCTAACACTCATCATCTGATTGATCCACGGATCGGGAGATGACACCCATCCATTGATTCATCATGCGATTAATCGATTGATTGATCATCTAATAGTAGTAGACTTTGGAGATTTCACCACTTTTGTCGCCACTCTATCGAAATGCGGATTTACACATGTACCCTATCATACGATGTTACATCGCCATACGAGGCGATGAGATACCATTTCGGCCAACCAAATCAATCTTTAACAGAGCAGTCACGTGACTACTAGTCGACATGTTTGTCACACTTTTGGAAGCTGCTCTTAAGAGCAATGCTCAACCCACAGTGAAACTTCGATTAACCGCCACTCTTTTACCCGTCAGTCCGGAACATTGCCGTGCAGATAGCACGAGCCCTGAAGAAACAAAGGAAAATGAGACTCTTAAAATTTAAATATGTATGTATGTCTACAGCGCAAGTTCATGTAACAGTATGTACCATACTGAACTAATGTAAATTGTTTTTGTTTGTTTCTGTAAAAGAAAATACATGTATGCACAGTGTATTTGCAGTTCGTAAACGAGCATTTTTTATCATTCGTTCATATGCATTTGTGGGTTGTTGTTTAAGGTTTTTCTGTTATCCGTCTATTCGATTAACCGTCAAGGTCCCGGTCCCGACCCGGATAATCGAAGTTTCACTGCACCTATATTTCATATCTGTGAGAAGCAGTAGCGCCATTAACTAATGTGTTCGACAACATGTAAAAATAGATAAGGCTTCTCTGATGTTCCATTGGAGAATAGATCTCGGGGATTGGACCACTTTCTCCCTCACGTTTGCGTGGTGTGGAAGTTTGGAGAGTGGGGTGCCAGTTCAGGTGGGACCTTTTCATCTGACCGTGGTTCAAGAGTAAGTGGTGCTGCCTGCCTTCGGTTATTGTTGTCATGTTGTTGTTGTCGGATCTTTCCCTTCGGGTTTGATCCTGAACAGTTGCCAGTAGCCCGTTGTGTTGCCCCAGTACAACGTTAATTTAAATACCTACCATACCAAGACCATTTTCGTTTATAACCATTCACGATATTTTTTAAGTTTTAGTTTGATTCGAAGTTTTACATTTTTTTGCGACCAATTCGTTTTCATCTACTATATTCATCTTATCAGTACTGTCAGCAATCTATTTTTATGCTCGTTTCTGACACCCATAATTTATCTCTGCAATCAATTCTACAAACATACTAGGACTGGACACTGGTGGGGATATTTCAGTTTACGAGATAACACCTACGAGTTAGCTCCGTTGTTGGCAGTCAACGGGTCAAACTAATTTTATTCAACTTTAGTTTTTTTTTATTCCTACTATTTACATAAAAACAACATTCAGCTTAGCTTGGCGCCACAGATAAAAAGCCAACCTTTAAAGTTTTTTTATAGCGCTCAATTGAGATACACAGCAGTCAACTGAACGCGAAAGTGTAAACTCTCAATTTGAAACCCGATCACTACCAAGAATTCATGAAGATTACAGCAGACCAGACTATGCGTGTTTTATACAGCGTGGCAGGTTTCCAGCCTATTTAGTAGGCATGCAAGGGAGCAGTTCTGCAGATTTCTAAAATGCAAGGATAATCGTTTGTTCACAAACGCACATTCGCGCCTTCTGAATGCAAACGAATTTAGTCTCCGTTGAACTGAATCTCTTAGAGGATAGAAATAGGTCCATGAATATAGTAAGTGAAATGTTTACGAGGTCAACTGTGTAAAAGTGTAATAGAATCTCGCATGCTAATCCTTTAGTATTAATATATTTACTACACACACGTAAATGAAAATATAACACTACTATAATGTAATGAAAATATAACACAAATAGTACACTACTCAAATGAAAATATAAAATTTTTGTTAATCCTATAATAGCGTGTTAAATAAAATTAAAAGAAAATACATGAGTATTAACCTGGGTAAGAGGCAAATGTCAATTATCTCTTGAATATACCTTAAGGATAGAAATAGGTCCATAAAATAAGAAAATACCAGGTCAACTGGTATAAAAGTATAATAGACTCCTATATTATTTATAGTTTATTAATATATTACTTAACGAAAATATAAAGTTCATAAAAATATAAAAATAAAAAATATAATATATATAAATATAAAAATATGTATTTTAGATCACTTTTATGCAACTTGTGGGTGCAACTTTAGAATTATAAAATACAATAATTACTTATATTTATTTTAATATATGCTCTTGAAACAAATGTTTATTTTTATATGCAATTCTTGGGGAAAGAGCGCAAAAAAGCGCGATATACAGAGGTCAGTAGATATAGCGAGGACCGGAAAAAACTTGCTTATTAGAAAAAAAAAGTAAAAATTATGCATTAATAAACGTGTTTCATTTAACCCTCTGAGGGGATCACACGCATATATCCGTCCCGCAACCTGCCGTTTTCTCTGCATGACTTCTAACCAGTTTTGTCTTCTCGACCAAAAGTATTTCCCCAAGGATTCTTTCAACCAATGGATGTGGTTATTTAGTCATTATGCGCTTGTGAGGTAAAGGCAATGCTACACTACTAGGAAATCTCGTGTCACTAAGGGAGTTTAAACGTTGAAGTTTTTAGCGATTATATTAAAGCTATTATAAAGCGGTAAATATGACTATTATAAAGCAGTAAATATGATTATTATAAAGCAGTAAATATGAAGTACATTTTTACAACGACAGTGTAGTAGCAAGGGGAATATAGAATCAAGGGCAGTAAATAATTTCTGTATGCCTTTTCCTGAATACTTCAGTACACAGAAAATTAAATCAATGCCCTTCATTACAAAAAAGATGACCACATCCCCTTTATTTAGTAGTCGAGATTTTTTAGTCATTTTTTTATTCTCTTTTGAATAACAATACTCAAAGAGTACACATCGGATTTAAGACTTTTTCGGCTTTAGAGAAACTTTAAAACTTCAACAAATCTAAGTTACAAAGGAAAATAGAAAATTAAAAAGGATATCAAAGCCTTTATAAATCTAAGTAAAACATAAAGAAAACTTAATAAAGGATGATAATGATAATAAGGTTAAAGTATTAAAAGTTGGGTCTTCAGTAAATTGCTTCAGGACAAAGGTAAAAACTATCAACCCCAAATTTGAATAGTGTAGTGAAATTTCCCACAGTTTTAAAAGACGCACAAAAGATGAATAACCAAAACAAAAACGCTTTGAGATAAACTAGAGCGAGCATTAAGCGAACAAAAATTTAATATCCTGTAACAATGTGTTCGCCCTCAAAAGACTCTTCGAAAGAAAACTTGTTTAATATATTCAGTCTTACTCCCGTCAACACTTGTGTGGTTTTACCCAAACAAAATAAGTAATTCATAATTAAAACAGGTACATAAATTCTGGTATGTCCGAGATAAAATTATATTTAGTGAATACGCGTTTGCTACGAGTACTGCTAAAAAGTCTCACTAGTAAATTCTTTCTTTTGAAAAAAATTATTTATACCTTTTGAAAATTCTCTGGACATTCATATTTGTTATTCCATGCTAAAAATTGAAGCATCTCTATCTATATCTATCTCTATATAAAAATTAAGTTTGTATTCTCTATACAATTCTACACCGTTTGACAAATCCACACCAAATTTGGTACACTCATACTTTAGAACACTGTGGAGAACAGGTTATTTGTTTCCTGTCTTCAGACCAAAAAATTGCAGCCATGAAAATTGGCACACAGGCTAAAGGTGCCCTTCGAAGTCTCAATTTTAAAATCTAAAGTTTGTTTTTCTGCAATAGATGGACATGGACAAGGAAACGCATTCTACAGGGTTTGTGTATTTCAGTTAACACAGGGAAACGTCGCGGTCATATTTTAGCGTAGATATTTGAAACCCGATAACCGCAAGGTTATTCAGTTAGTATTTGAAAAACACTAACTCTTAACGGATATTTGTGAAAATGGTATCTAACCACACTCTCATCTCGACATTAAAATTCCAACATCTTTAAGTGTAGTAAGAAATGGATAATAAAGTAACACAATGTTCTTTAAATAGACATATTTAATCCATATATGTTTAACAGAAAAATATACAATTCGTTTTATTGGTACGTATTAATTTATCCTTTTCATTCAAAATTCAAGTCAGAACGTGGGAATTGAAAAAAAAAAGGATATAGATAGGATATAGATATTCTCAATATATATATATATATATATATATATTGAGAATATCTTCAGGAAACTACATTGAAATCATTTCGTTTTATTCCAAATTTAAGGGGCAAAAAAAAGATAGTTTCGTTGATTTCTGTACATGACTAGAGGAAACACAATCTTTTAAGCAGTCCTAACTGAATAGATGAAGTAATTACCAAAATCAATTAAAATTTTCAAGAGCTTGCTGTTTTTGAAATGTCTTTCCCAGTTTAAATGCTGCATTATTTACCACAGATATATGTTTCCATCGGAACTATGTTTATGTTCCATATAAATAAATCCTAAAAATAATTGCGCAATAGAGACGGAATTTAAAATATAAATTATTACAAAATCATATTGACTGAACTGACTATATGTCCATGCCATACGTATCCCCATATAAGTGAACCCTAAAAATAATTGGAACAACAAAGGCGGAGTTATAAAATTTTAAAATGTAAACTATTTAAAAATACTATTGACTGCATCCATGTTGTTTGCCATACAAGTAATCCCTAAAAACAATTGCGTACCAAAAGTGGAATTTAAGTAAATACATACTAATTAATAATAAAATACATATATTAATGAAAAGTTGTCCTCCGTGTTAAAAAATTTACTCAAATACAATCTTTTTCAAATCTTTTAGAAAATTACATTTTTTTCTTGATTTTGAACTTCGTTCAAAGAGCAAAATGGCCGAATCCAGATTCTAATTTTTACAATTTATTGGCTTGGAAAGATATTTTTCTCAAGGGCAGCGATAGAATCCTTAACTTCAGAAATCGTAGAATATGTTCTTGTCTCTTCAGCCGATACATTCATACCGAGGAAAAAATTTTATTTCCGGCAAGCTCCATATAAATGACAGTTCACTACTTATAGAATTGGAAGCCTAGAACTTGTTCAGATTGATAAGTACGTTATGCAACTCTTATAGAATTCTGTAAAACCATACAGCATGTCGAAGTTCTTGTTCGTTTTTGGTGAACATGTTCGATTGAGTCTTCGTATTTTCCGGGCTGATTAGGCTGATCAGTAGAACTATGATTCTGATGATTTTGTATCCGACTTTTGTTTGGTCAAGAATGAAACGTTTTTCAAGTGAAAAAATGCCTTTCATAAAAATGCTGATTTAAGGACATTTTAATGCATTTTTCGCGATTTACACGCAAACTGGCTTTTCAAGCTTACCGGCCAGTTTTGTTGCTACTTTTGACTATTTTTATATGAATTTACACCAGACCCCATTTTCACCTGCCGTGAAAGTTCTTTTCCTTTCGTGGAATTTCAGAAAATTTGAAAAATGACACGGTTTATATGAAATGCGCTCTAGTGGTTTCAGAAGTGCAAAGGAGCTTTCAATGTTGATAACAATTGACAGTCCATGGAAAATCATTTTCCCATGGACTTTTTCATCTTTTGAAAACTGAGCATGACTTTTGATACGCTTTACAAATCTAAAACGATGAAACAATTAAACCGTATTCAGAGACGTATATCCACCATCGTCATCTGGATTTTCTAAAGAATTTATTCATTGACCTCTGCATGTTACGCAGTGAGTATTTGGAATATCTATTTTTATTTCATGAGGAGTCACACATCTAATGTGGTGAACTGAGTCCCTGAGCGACAGGTTTCACTATTTAAAAACAGTGAGAATCCTGATATTTGTGCCTAGAGTGTAAACTTGGGGCACCTGAATACCAAAGTTAGATATTAAAAGAATCCTGATATTGAAGCCCAGAGTATAAACTTGGAAAAAATGAATTAACAGGCTTTAATATTTAAAAACTGTGAGAATCCTGATACTGGGATCTTAACGTCAGGTTTCAAACTAGGAGAATGGGTTTTCTTGCTTTTGGGTTTCATGACACACATCCATATTTCGCCAAGTTGCGACAAACGCAAGACAAATAACGTCAAGTAAGGGACACCCTCCCCCCTCCAGTTGGACCATGCTTTTAGACGGTACTACTAAAATACAATGGTTGTAAACAGGAGAGTACTTAATTACATCGTAGAAGTAATTGGTCACAGGGTCCCCTTCATCCATCGAGGTACCCTAGTGTGACATAAGCTAAAGTAGAAAACTTATAAACAGGATATTATTTCTTTTCAACTTCAATCAAAGCTACATCTGTTGAAGCTACAGAAGCTGTTTCCCTCCGCACCGGCGTTGCCAAATCTGACCCTTCCGCCAAGAAACCCAAAACCAACCAACCCTCCATATCGAGTACTAAAGCTGTCTTTTCCCTTCCATTTTCTTGAGAGTACAATAAACAAAACGCAACAAGCATTACTTCGTAGAAGTGATTGGTCACAGGGTCCCCTACATCAATCGAAGTAACCTAGTGTGACATGAGCTGAAGTAGAAAATTTATAAACAGGATAGTATTTCTTTTCTACTTCAATCAAGGTTACATCTGTTGATGCTACAGAAGCTGTTTCCCCGCAAATCGAGTGAACGCAATTGTGAAGCTGTCTTATTCTTTTCCAAAGCAGAACAAACAAAACAATTGCTATATCTGGGAGTGATTGGTCACTGATAATCGTGTCCGGTTTGTAAATCGGGTCATTATTCCCTTTAAATAATTCATGCTCTTGGTTTTACAGAATGTTGTTTAGCCTCTTGCGCCCTTTCTTTATTCCCGTAGGAGCCGGGAGTACTGACTGGAATGCCTGAAAGAGTCCGGTTTTTATACTTTTTGCTCTCCTCCCTTTACGGCATCTGGTTCGAGAGCTTTTTCCCGAGTCAAAATAAAAAAAGATTAAATCTGTCAAACCTTCCAGCAGCAGCTACAATTTAGCCCTCATCGTGTTGTTGTGGATGTTAGTGCTTGTCTGATGCGGGGAAAGATGTTAGATGCGATGTATGTTTGATGAAGCGTCGCATATGTAAAGACATGCTGGGGGATTCCGGAGCAAAAATAAACCAACTACAGAACGATAAATGGATGAACGAACCGGGGAAGAGTTTATGGCTATGGCTCAGAAAGGTGAAACGGTGTTTCGGTTTTCATTAACTCCGGTTGTTTATGTTTCTTTTACCAGCGCATAGTGTGTTGAAATCGATTCGAACATTGAAAGTATTTTTGAAGCTCTTGCTAGATATGTTTCGCCTGGGTCTCCTGGGAGGCTGCCGAGTCAGTGGGATAGCCTACTGCTCTGGTGACCTTTATTGGCGCCGCAGGTTTCAACCCTCCCTGGGTTTATTTCTTTTAGGTTTAATATTCTTTTGCCTATTGTACCTTCACGAATATGACAAAGGAAAAAAATTGCGTACACTCAAACTTCAACATGGAAGGTAGATATTTCAATTAACGTCGCACTGAAGCAACACAACGGGTTATTGGCGACGGTCCGGGATCAACTACCGAAGGGAAAGATCCGACAGCAACAACACGTAATTTTGAACCACGGTCAGATGACAGGATCATACCTGAGTTGGCACATCACTCTCCAAACTTCCACACTACGGCAATTTGAGGACATTTTAGGTCACGGTAGATTTAACGTGCACCAGTCCCCTTCGTACACGACGGTCTTTGGTTGGATTCGAACTCGAAACCCTTCGGTTGGTACTCTTCCAACCGGGCTACCGCAGCCCTTCAACATGGAAGGTAATGGTAATTTTAGTTAACGTCGTACTGGAATAACACACCGGGTTATTGACGACGGTCCGGGATCAGTCCCTTAAGGAAAAGATCTGAGGACAACGTCTCGTAATTTTGAACCACGGTCAGATGACGAAGCAACACCTGAGCTGGCACCCCACTCTCCAAACTTCCACTCCAACCCAACCCAACATGGAAGGTAATTGGTAATTTTTAGTTAACGTCGTACTAGAGCAACACAACGGGCTATTGACGACGGTCCGGGAGCAGTCCCTTAAGGGAAAGATCCGAGGACAACACCTCGTAATTTTGAACCACGGTCAGATGACGAAGCAACACCTGAGCTGGCACCCCACTCTCCAAACTTCCACGCCAACCCAACCCCAACATGGAAGGAAAACGCTGGTTTCAACAAATATAGCCTTGATTAAAACAGGAAAGAAGTATTGCACTGATTACAAACATTATTCTTTTAACAGGACCGTCTTCATGCATGGCCATACTGAGCAGTTCAGCAGGGTACCACGATAGACATAGGGGACCCCATGACCAATCACTCGTACATGTAGTATTTGTTTTGTTTTTTGTACTATATCAAGAAAATGGAAAAAAAGTTCAAGAACTGCTTTTGAGTGAGTTGCGTGAACAAACAAACCAGATCGAATACGAAGATTTTGCTTCCACTACCCAAAAGCATGGTGCATAACGGGGTTACCTTAAGAGGAAGACACATCTGGCGTTGAATCTATCTAATTGGCGTTGTCAAATCAATTATTAAATACTAATTCGAAACGAGCCGGTTAGAACTGTACTGAATTATCAACCGGGTGGTTGCGAGTTCGAATCAAACCGAAGACCGTCGTGAACAAAGGGGCCTGATGCACGTTAAATCAGTCGTATCCTCACATGCACTCACGTATTCGTGGTGTGGAAGTTTCGAAAGTAGCCAGCTCAGTTGTTACCTCGGCATCGGACCGTGGATCAAAATTACGTGGTGTTGTCCTCGGATCTTTCCTTTCAGGTTTGATCCCGGACCGTCAGCAATAGCCTGTTGTATCTCTCCACTTCGAAGTTAGACATCTATAGCCCGTTTTATTGCTCCAGTATGGCATTAATTAAAAATATCTACCTACCACTTCGACGTTAATTAAATGACGAAACACATCACAACCTACATTTAAAACACTACGCTACAACAATGGACCGGACGCCAGCGGATTTGCATAAAATCCGACTACTTGTTTGGAGGTGTTTTTCGTGGTATGGCCTGGGACCTTTGCATGTTGTTCCTGATCAATTGAACTCCAACGCCTACGTGAACATTTTGGACAATCAGGTTCTTCCTACGCTCTAGCACTTTTATGGAATGGACAAATGTTACTTCCAAGGCGACAACGCTCCATGTCACGTTACAGCCTCCGTCAAGCAGTAGTGTTAATATATGGATGTAAAATGTATTCCCTGGCCTGCCCTGAGTCCAGACCTAAACCACATAAAACATTTGTGGAACGAGTTAGACCGATGCTTACGGACCAGAGAACCATGTCCGAAATCTAGTTGAGCTAGCGACATTCTTGCAGCGGGAATGTGCACAAATACCCATAGCTGTGTATCAAACTCTTGTTGAAAGTATGCACAGAAGGGTTTGAAGCACGTGGGGAACCATCCCCCTATTAAAACATGTATTCTTTCCCTTATACTATCACATCTTGCTGCCCGGTCCATTATTGTAGGGTAGTGTATATAGCTTTATATAAAATGCCTCTCAAACTCAGTTTGGAAGAAAGTCGTTGTTGTAGTTTCAACAAATACAACCTTGAATGAAAAAAGAAAGAAATAAACATTCTACCTTGCGCACTAGTACATGGCAACACTGGGTACCTCGATAGATGCTGAATTCCACAAGACTAATGACTACCAGATGTAATATTTGTTTATTGTCTTGAAATTAAATGAGAAAGGAAAAGGGCCGTCAATAATAGCGTGTTTTTGAATTTCGACCGTGAAACACTTTAAATCTCAGATGAGCTTGAAAATTACCCTACTCCCAAAGCATGCACAGGATGTTTAGAATCAAATCCGATCTGCCATTTCCAACTACTATCTCGAAATAAACACGCAATCAGATGTATTTAAACTCGTACGCCAGACATTGTTTTATAAACATGAGTGAAACAGAAGATTGTTATCACGTACAAAGCGGAACCTTCACGCACCGTCTCGTACCAATGCTATCCACTGATGGGTGACGAAAAAGTGCTAAAAGTAAGGAGAGAGTTGTATGGATGATACAGGAGAGAGGGCTAAGGCCATTGCAAGACTTCAAGAAGTTTTACGATTACTGCCTTTCACTTTGAAATGGAACACACACGACGTGTATGTTATTGCTAAATTTTATACCCTTCTTCTTAGGAACATTTAAAGCTAGAAGAAGTTTCAAAACGTACAGTATTCAGTACTTTTTTATTTCTAGCGGCAGTACTTGATACAGGGATCATTCGCTAGTGTATAAAAATACGCAACACAATCACCATAATAGAGACACTATAGAAAATACATTAAACCTGAGAACATAACTTTTGAAAACAAAGAAAAAAAGTTCAAAGTAAAAAGCAAGCTGCAGTTCTGCAAGTTCAACCAGACTAGGGCCCGTATCATCTCCAAACCACGCCAATACGTTTCATAAATATGTCCCACCAAAGTCGGACAGTTCTCAAGTTGGTTGGTTGTTTAACTAACGGTCACACTGGAGCAATACAGTGGGCTATTGGTGACGACGCAGGATCAATCCCAAACTGAAATATCCGAGGACATCTCGTTATTTTGAACCACGGTCAGATGCCGTGGTCAACACCTGAGCTGGAACCCCAGTCTTCAAACCTCCACACGCGCTGACATGAGGACATTTGAGGCCACGATACATTTAACGTGAACCAGTCCCTCACATAGTCTTTGGTTGGATCGAGTTTCGAAATAGGAACCGGTACTCCGGTTGCTAATCCGAAATCTTTAGTTGCGGATCAGCTAGTCTGCCATACGGGCTACCATGGCCCTGGACAGTTCTCAAGATGGGTTGCATCCACAACAAAACCACATATTTAACCATGCAATCATGTCCCGTCTCCATCCTTAAAGCTGCGATAACATAGCGTCATGGAAAACTGGTAATTTCTCCTATCCTAATCCAAAATTTGCTCCAACTGTTTAGCTTCAAAGTTTTCCATCAAATTTTTAATGCGTCTCACAATAGGTTAATAAGGTACTGTGTCTTTAGACGACTGAATAATTCTGTTCCTTTCTTTGCCAGCAAATTGGCCAACTCATTACCAAATCTGTCTCTGTGAGAAGGGACCCACTGAAGCACAAAGAAGTTTTTGTGGCCAAAATCCTGTTGATAGTTATAGGGTGGGGAGTTAAGATTATGTTTTAAACCTCCAAGTGGCTTCGACGAGATATATAACATCCATCACGATCTGGCAAATTTTGCTAACGACGAGATATATTGTCATCAAGAAATTTAAAAAATGGCTATATGCTTTGGCAATTTAAGGTTGACAAGCTAGTGGCTGAAGAGAATCATTGTCCAGGACAGTTCTCATTAGATACAAACAATAGCACATTTCTCAACCACAGAAGAATAAGCCAGACTATTTTCACCTTGCTGATAACCACGAGCTTGTAATTCACCTACCTACCAACTATTTCTGGTTATCTAAGGTGGCCTTAGTCGACATAACCTCTAATAATCAAGGTTTTACAGCAATTATATAACTCGTGGTTGCAGTAAAAAGTATTCCAATCAAGCGAATAAGTATTTTGAAAATAATTCCAAAATGAATATTACAATACACGCAACTGAAGAATTAGGCGAGGCTTTTTAATAAAGAGCAATTTTCAAATCGAAACTCGAATTATTTATATTCAACGTTCTCTTAAGACATTGCCAGGTTTCTTCTTCAGACTCCTTCGCATTAGATTATCATTCATTTCTCCTCCAAAGCCTCAAATCGTCTTTCCAATTACTGCAACGTGATACTCGCTTTCGCACAGAGCGTTTTCGAATTTAAATGTTTCACTAGAACAAAACAGCATCGAGGGTTCGCGTGACGTAACTCAATCGTTTGCGGAAGAAAATTCGTCAAGTCGAATGAAGTGAAGAGAGCTGGTTATGAAGAGTTCCCGGGAAAAATTTTGACACCGTGCGCTTTTGCTACATAGTGTAAGCGTTCAAAGCAAACGGAGCCTGTACAAGCGCTACGTGAATTTAATTTCTATTATGCACGTACAAATGGTACTAGTAAACGTTGCTATGTCTTGATCATTAATTTATTAAGCACGCGCAAACTATATTAGTGAATATACTTTTAACTATGCACATACAAACTATAATTATGGTATAGGTAGGAGGTGAATGAAGATACCTCATTGAAACAACCACCACGAGAAAAAGAATGGGATGAAAAATTAATTTGGAAGAATTGGAGGAACGTAAAAGAGAACTGATCCACGTTCTTCGTAGTTTTGTACTGTCCTTAGTTTCTTAATAAATGTCGAAATTTTTCTAACAAGTGTTCGTCATGTGTGCGACCGAAAATATAATCCACGGAATAGCCACGCTAAGTAACGGATTTAGTAACCGGAGGGTTGCGAGTTCGAACCGAACCAAAAACATTCGTGTACACAGGGGGGCTTGTGGGCGTTAGATCGTGGCCTCAAATGTCCTCTCGTTGGTATGGTATGTAAGTTAAGAGAGTGGGGTGCCAGCTCAGGTGTGACCTCGTCCTCTGACCGTGGTTCATAATTACGTGGTGTCATCCTCGGATCCCGGACCGTTGCCAATAGCCTGTTGTGTTTCTCCAGTGCGACGTTAATTAAAATAGCTTCAATTTTACTGGTACTCTGATCACCCGAAAAGCGAATAGGCAGTTTTCATTTCCAGATGAATTAGGTTATGGTAGGATTGGGTTTTAAGGCGTAATAGGGGTCACATTTGGCCATCCTGTGTAAAAACGAAAACGGTTGTAAAGTGAAACAAAATTCACGCTCAGTTTTCAAAAGAGAATGATTTTCCATGGACTGTCAATTGTTATCAACATTGAAAGCTCCTTTGCACTTCTAAAACCACTAGAGCGCATTTTATATAAACCGTGTCACTTTTTTCAATCTTATAAAATTCCACGAAAGGAAAAGAACTTCCACGGCAGGTAAAAATGGGGTCTGGTGTAAATTCTTCTAAAATGGTTTGGCGCAATAGGGGGTCACATTTGGCCATCCTGCGCCAGAGACACAAAACAGACACTATCAAGTAATAGACATACACACAAAAGGAAATTTTCACTGACGCAACAGAGAGAAATTCACCCAGATGAATTTGTAGCCCGCCACTCTATCTCTCACTTAAATGATGGTAGCGGTGGGGTAGTAATCCTCGACAGAAGTGAAGAGACCATTTTACAGATGGTTGCATGCAAACATGCCAAAGCAATAGTGTAATATATAGTAGCATTCATAACCAGAACTGCTTAAAAAATATTGGGTAATCCGGAAAGTTATGCGCGTTTTTTAAGATAAATACCAACGAAGCAGTACAGAAACATATTAAAATTTTACTGAATCACATAAGCCCATTTTGTTCTATGACTTTTTGCCATTTTTCTGGCAGCTGGAAAATTCCTTTAAAAAATCATTAGGCTTAATTGTAAAGAAGTTATCGAGGTGCTGTTTGACAGTCTCTGCTGTGTTTAAAGTATGGGGTACCCATACATCGTAGCGGCTTACATATCCAATCTTTTTCAGATGATCATTAACTGTACTTTTTGGAATATTTAGACTGAGCGATAGTTCCTGAAATGTGTAACGTGGATTTTCAGCTGTAGCATCTTTTAATAGGCCCTCGTTTACAGAGGATGGTTGTCCTGAGCGGACATCATCTTCGAGGCTGAAATTTCACGCTTAAATTTAACAACCACCTTCGAACTGTGGCCTCAGAAACAGCACTATGTCCATATACAGCACACATTCTACGAGCAGTCTGACTAGCATTTTTACCTTTCTTAAAATAAAAGAGCATAATATGACGAAAATTAACTTTCCTGTTTTCCATCCTTAGCACTGCAGTGGAACAAAAATTATGCCACAACACATGCTATAATTCTGTGCTCAGATGGCAAAATGTTATAAGTCACTTTTCCCAAAAAATTGCGTAAGTCACATCCTGGAGTCTAGTTTGTTAATGTTTAGAAGGTGGCAAAATGTCGAAAGTCTTCTTTCAATATATGAGAAAACAAAGGTGGAAAATTGTAATAAGTCAAACACCACAGAACCACATGTTAAATCTTGAATCTTAAAAAATTGCTGTCATGAAAAATTAAAAAAAACCAAACTTATAACATTTTGCCATTTCAGCACAGAATTATGCAGTGTAAGCAGAAAAGACCGAATTTAAACATCTGCTTCAATTAAGGTCACTCCTTATCAGCGGTAGAAAAATATTAACAAAGCTAGCTTCGATTTGAAAACGCGTACAACTTTCCGGATGACTAAATAGTATAAAAAAAGTATCATCTCTTATACCCTATATTAGAAGCAACTTATTCGCTCGAAACAAAATCAATCGGTTGGAACACAAAATGTACAAAATAAGTATGACGCGGACGTTGAAGACATCGCAAATAAATTTAAGTTAAAAGAAGTAAAAATAACTGTAATAAGTTTTTATGACAATCTACAACCTACTGATTCTCCGATGTTGTCAATGTTTTACATTACTTTTACTTTTATGGATGCCTCGGCTTGGAGCCAAATTTCGAAATCGGCTTCGCTTTGGAAATTTTATAGCCGTAGAAAAACACTCCCACGCACGCACATATACACACGTGATAAATTTCTAGTTGTTGATAAATAGTATTCGCACTAGAGTGTGAGATTCCTAGTTGTTGATAAATAGTAAAAATTAATTCTCCATTAATTACTTTTATTTTTTTCACACTACATTCGCACTAGTGTGATATTTCCAGTCGTTGATAAATAGTAAAAGTTAACTCTCCATTAATTACTTTTATTTTTATCACACTGCATTCGCACTAGTCTGATATTTCCAGTCGTTGATAAATGGTAAAAGTTAACTCTCCATTAATTACTTTTATTTTTATCACACTGCATTCGCACTAGAGTGTGAGATTCCTAGTTGTTGATAAATAGTAAAAATTAATTATCCGTCAATTACTTTTATTTTTATCACACTGCATTCGCACTAGTGTGATATTTCCAGTCGTTGATAAATAGTAAAAGTTAACACTCTCCATTAATTACTTTTATTTTTATCACTCTGCATTCGCACTTGTGAGACATTTCTAGTCGTTGATAAATAGCAAAAATTAATTCTCCATCAATTACTTTTATTTTTATCGCACTGCATTCGCACTAGAGTGTAATATTTCTAGTCGTTGATAAATAGTAAAAATAAACTCTCCATCAATTACTTTTATTTCTGTCACACTGCATTTGCATTAGAGAGAGATATTTCTAGTCATTGATAAATAATACAGATAAATTCTCCGTCAGTTACTTTTATTACTATCACACTGCATTGAATATAATCTATTTTTCGTCACAACATACATATTGAAAGAATCTCATTTTACCAATTGGACAAAGTAAGGAAATGTTACATTTTCTGACCAGACTTTTATGCTCACATTCATGTCACTAGCTTATTGATATTTGGAATAATGTAACGAAACAGCGGCCAGTGATCTTAGATTCGCAGACAATGAATCGTGGGAGAACAACGGAATATTCTTCTCATTCTTGTCGTCGCAACAATAGCCACGCTTTATACAGTTGCTTTCTTTGTAAATAAACTTCTTACTTATGAAGATGATGGATTTGTTAAGTTTGCTATAATAGTGAATATATGTTGCATTACTTGAAGGGAAGGATGATTCAGTTTTATTTTACAAATAGTATTAACATGTTGATCGCAAAATAGTGGAAATTGACTGTGTGTTTTGAGATCACTGGTATAACTTATGTGAGAGTGATATTAATAGTTAGGGTATGAATTTGAATGATTTTGCATCTTTTTCGCCAAGATTGAAGTATAATTCAAGTTGAGTGCATTGTTAAAGCATTTTCTTGCATTTTAACGCAAAATGGCTATTTCCCCAGTTTTTTAGGTCCTTTAATGGAATTTCTCCCTTTTTGAGTCATTTAAAGGCATTTTTCTTATTTTGAATTATTTAAAGACACTCTTTTATTGTTCAGTAATTTTAAGGCATTTTGTCTTATGTCATTTTAAGGCATTTTTTCTTACTTTTGAGAGTTTGTACACTTTGATGCTTTCAACAGAAATCAATGTATCTATGAATTTCCTCCGACACCCATTTCTTTTACTTGTCATTGAAAAACTTTCCCTGTGTGAAATTTAACGATACAGAATAAATTAACGTAGTTTAAAGTGTGCTCTAGTGGTTTCAGTAACAGATAAAAGCAGTTTAATAATGTTTAATACTTTGTGTTTTAGCTTATAATAATATAATAATTTATCTTTAAAAAGCTTCGCATTGTTTATATATTGTTTCACAATGCTAAATTGGTGTAAAATAGACAGGTTGATTACAAACAAATTATAGTAAACTAAATACATTCAATAAAATATTTTAAAAATTCAGACTTTCAATTCGACACAGGAACTGTCAAAAAATGCAAAAATATATTGTATTTTCCCTCTGTTAAAAGATTTATTTATACTTAAGAGTGCCTTAGACTTGGGCAGAGAAACTGAAACACATTGCATTTTCGGGTTTTTCTCTGACGTATAAGGGATGATTTCATTATTTTTGTTTTGTTTCATTAATCTCTTTGTATTATAACAAATGCAAATATTTAGGGAATTTTTGGAGTTGTTTGGGGTCCCATATGCATTTTCAGATACAAAATTAAACCAAATTATGTCACTCCATTCCACGATCAGTTTTGTAGTTTAGAAATATTTTAATATGTTCAGGGAATTGTAATTTCATCAAAATAATAGATCTGGTGAAACTTTCATGTTTTCTTGAACGGGGCAGGGGAAGTAAAATTATTCATTAAAAAAACTAATGATGACTTTTCAATATATAAGAGTATTTTATTTTCTGTCCCAGAGTGGAGTATGTAAGAAGTAAAAAAGAAGGACAGCAAAAAAAAATTATTTTCGTCGTTTAGGGAGTGTTTACGTTTCTGTTTGCTAAAACGCATTTATAAAAAAATTTATAAACGATGTAATTGTTTGTCATATTTGTTGTTTGAGAGATTTTTGGCCATAAAGGCATTTTGAATTGGACATTTTTTAGTAATTTTTAGATCCTAAAAATCCTTCCCCATTAAAAGAGAAATGTGAAGTAAAAAGATCGTGACATGTGTTATTTCTCTCATCAAAATAACACATGTCACAAAATTCAAATCATCGAATTTGTTTTGTAAAAAATGTAATTTGTTTTGACGTATTTGTTGTTTAATGACGTTTTTTTTGCCATCGAGGCATTTTGTAGAATTTTTAGGTCATCAAAATCCTCGTCCCATTAATAGAGAAAGAAAAATATGAAGTTAAATAACCGTGATATTAGATGCCATTTCTCTCCTTTGAAAAGAGTCGAAAGGCAATACCAATAATATAAAAAAGTTATGTAATAAATGCTTGTCATATTTGTTATGGTAGGGCTTTGTATCCCATTAAGGCATTTCGTAGAGGACATTTTCAAAAAAAATTTAGGTCATCAAAATCTTCGCCCCATTAATGTAGAAAGAGAAATGTGAAGTTAAAAGACCGTAATGGTAGATGCTTTTTCTCTCCTTGGCGGGTCGGAACGTACAGAACCTGCGAGTCAAAAGTAGGGATGCGACAACGATGTCGATGTTTTCAAAACATCGATGTATTTACCATCGAGATATTGGAGCCGATGTTTTTTAACATCGATGTTTATATTTGTCGCTGTTTTCACGTTGTCAATGTTTTATTTTTGAATAAAAAAGTACCATTATAAAAATTAAAAAAAAAACAAGTAGCATAATTTTCATAATCAGTAAATTGAACATACTTTTAGACCAAAGTGGGCAAGAGTGAAGGGTCTAAAATAGTGATGCGACATTGATGTCGATGTTTTCAAAACATCGATGTATTTACCATCGAGGTATTGGAGCCGATGTTTTTTAACATCGATGTTTACATTTGTCGCTGTTTTCACGTTGTCAATGTTTTATTTTTGAATAAAAAAGTACCATTATAAAATTAAAAAAATAACCAAGTAGCATAATTTTCATAATCAGTAAATTGAACATACTTTTAGACCAAAGTGGGCAAGAGTGAAGGGTCTAAAATAGTGATGCGACATTGATGTCGATGTTTTCAAAACATCGATACTTTATAAAAAACTTCGAAGTATTTACTAATGATTCATTGGAGCTGATGTTTAACATCGATGTTTTATTTTTGAATGAAAAAAAGCACCGTAGTTAAGAAAAATAACCGTGTAACTAAGTATTTGTCATTGATGGCCACATGTGTCCCATCAAAAAGACTTTTTTCGCGAACTGGTGGAATAGTTAGTGAAAAAAAAAGTCGGCTTAAGGTAGAGTGAGTTAACAAACTTATTTTTTTACAAACTGTAAATAACAAATATTGTAGCATAGAATATAATTATAGTCCCCAATATTTTCTATTTACAGTAAATAAAAGATAAGTTTGTTATGTCTCCCCCCCCCCATAAGTTGATAAATAATTAATAAAAACTAACAATAACTATTATGTGCCTACCTAATTATACTTATAGTTAGTAGCACCTATGTCAAATTGTTGTAAATATTACTTTCTTTTATATTATTTAATTTGAAAATAAAATATTTGTTAATTGTTCTTATTAAATTTTTTGACTTTGTTTTGACAGTTAAAAAAAATGTTAGTTATAAATTAACAACAGAAAATGACAAATTAAATATCCCGCTGGCGAACATTAAAGTTTGAGATAGCTAAACAAGTTTTAAGAAATGGAGGAAAGAAGTTTAAACTGATGACTGATACACTGATGTTTAAAAACATCGATGGTTTTTGGGCAATGGATGATTATAAACATGGATGATTTAATTTTGAACATTGATGTTTCGTTGTCGACTTCGCATCCCTAGTCGAAAGGCAATTCAAATAATCAGAGACTCAACAAGGAAGAACGCGCAACAAATAAAATATAGGCTTATGGATGTCTGCCAAATCGTTGACATTAATGTGCATCCCAGTTTGGCGAGATACGTTCAAGTCTCCTTCTGAATATTTAAAATAGGTTTATTCGTTTTAAAGTCAACAGAAGCTGCGAAAGAAATACGCCCTTGTTGCGATTGTAATGGGGGTCTAAACGGTGCAAGATTGAGGTCGAAAATGTACCTCGATTTCTCGTTTTGCAAATTTGACAAAATCAAATATTTAAAATAAATCTTGAAATTTAAAAATCAAAACCAAACACAGACAGACAGAAAACATTTAATCTTGGTCAAATACTCAACGAAAATAATGTTAGCAAGTATTCATAAAAAATTTAACACTAATTGGAATTAATTACAAAAGCATTTCCTCACGCATCCAGAACTATGTTCATCTCAACAAACCGTTACTAATTCTATTTAGCATATCTATCTATACTACTACTCTTTAGTCTATCTTCCTCCGACCACGTAATGTTTTTCAACTCAAAATCCGAATTTGTGCTGCCTTAACGATTTGCAATCATGATTCAAAAAAAATATTCCGATTTAAGTAACTTTTAAGACTTAGGAATAGTCCGTAGTCTATTTGTTGAGGAAATTAAATAAAAAGGAAATGAAGATCTTAACGATAATGCGATGAATTAATGATGAAATGACGAAATAATTAATAATGAAATGACGAAATAATTAATAGCAACTAACAATAATTACTGTTATGTACCTGCCTACTTATACTTATAGTTAGTAGTACCCATTTCAAATTGCTGTAAATATTATTTTCTTTTGTATTATTCAATTTGAAAACAAAAGACTTGTTAATTGTTCTTATTAATTTTTTTTACTTTGTTTTGACAGTTGTAACCTCTAACATTAATGTTAGAGGTTACTAACTCACAGTTTTGAAAAATTGGAGAAAAAACGTGTAAATACATCGATGTTTAAAAACATCGATGTTTTGATAGATCGCGATGTTTTATAAAAAAAACCTCGATGGTTTATGGACGGTGTATTATTAACATCGATGTTTTATAAAAAAACCTCGATGTATTGGAGCCGATATTTTTTTAACATCGATGTTTATACTTGTCTATGTTTTATTTTTAAATGAAAAAAGTACCATTAACAAAATTAAAAGTAGCATAATTTTCATAATCAGTAGATTGAACATACTTTTAGACCAAAGTGGCCAAGGGTGAAGGGTCAAAAAAGTAGGAATGAGACATCGATGTCGATGTTTTCATAACATTGATGTTTTATAAAAACATTCTTGTATTTTCCATCGATTTATTGGAGCCGATGTTTGTTCAACATCGATTTTTTAACATTGTCTATGTTTTATTTTTTAATGAAAAGAACACTATAGTAAAAATTAAGAAAAAATAACTGAGCAACTAAGTATTTGTCAGAAAGAGTTTTTTCTCTAACTGGTGAAAAAGAAGTCGGCTTAAGGTGTAGAAAGTTAACAAACTTCCTTTTTTTTTAACAAACTGTAAATTCCTGGTATGAATCCGGGTACGGGCATGGGTGTAGCGTACGGTGTAGAGGCGGCTGATGCACCTTAAATCTGTCGTGGCCGAAAGTCCTCAGTTGTTGAAAGTTGGGTTGGTGTGGAAGTTTGGAGAGTGGAATGCCAGCTCAGGTGTTGCCTCGTCATCTGACGTGGTTCAAAACTACGAAGTGTTGTCCTCGGATCTTTCCGTTAAGGGATTGATCCCGGACCGTAGTCAATAGCCCGTTGTGTTGCTGCTCTAGTACGACGTTAGCTACAAATTACCTTACCTTACAAACTGTTAATAACAAATATTGAGGCCTATAATAATTATAGGCCCCAATATTTTTTATTTACAGTAAATAAAAAATACAGTAATAAAAAGTTTGTACTGTTTCCCCCCCCCACAGGTGGATAAATAATAATAACTAACAATAATTATTATTATGTACCTATCAAAATATACTTATAGTTAGTAGTTAAACATCATTTTTTTATATTATTCAATTTGAAAATAAAATATTTGTTAACTGTTTTTTTGACAGTTAAAAAATGTTTGGCCGAACCCGGCGAACATTAATGTTTGAGGTTGCTAAACCAGTTTTAAGAAATGGGGGGGAAAAGTTTAAAAACATCGATGGTTTTTGGCCGATTTATTTTCAATATCGATGTTTTAATTTTGATCATCGATGTTTTGCTTTCGATGTCAAATCCATAATCCCTAGTAGTTATGCCAGAAAGCCTCGGTATCGTCCTACTATTGCCGGAGCACCGTCAGCAGCAACGGAGAGGATATTACTCAAGGGGTTTAGTTTTTAAATAAAATAAAAAATCTTTTTAGTTCATTTAAATATTGTTTCACCTTTCGTATCAGTTTCCTAACATATGGGATGCCGACCAACCGGTATAGAGGTTAAAGTGTTAGCCTCTAGATCGGAAGGTTCCTGGTTCGAATCCGAGTCCGGGCATGGATGTTTGTAAACGTATGGTGTAGAGGCGGCTGGTGCACCTTAAATCTGTCGTGGCCGAAAGTCCTCACGTTGGGTTGGCGTGGAAGTTTGGAGAGTGGGGTGCCAGCTCAGGTGTTGCTTCGTCATCTGACCGTGATTCAAAATTACGAGGTGTTGTCCTCGGATCTTTCCCTTAAGGGACTGATCCCGGACCGTCGTCAATAGCCCGTTGTGTTGCTCTAGTACGACGTTAACTAAAAATTACCAATTACCAATTACCTAACATATGGGAAATAACAATTCTTGGGAAACTTTTTCTTCTTTTACAAATATTACACAACCTAAAAGTAAAGCTTCGTTTCCTGGCAAAATTGACTCGTCAAACTATATAGAGAATTCATATGTTTTTAAGTACTTCCATAAAGAATTTTCTACGCACCGAGTCATTTCGTCAATCCTTGTATTTCATGTAGCTATCGATATTTATATTATACCCAGTACTTAAAAATTGCTACCAATTTATTTATTGCTATTTATTTGAACTTTCACAATAATGAAAATGGGTCACAATTATGTTACTTTACATTAAATCTTTCGTGGACCCCCCGACGTTGTTCATGCACCCCCAAATTATTTTTAATTTGCCACAGACCCCCTCAGCGGTCACAAGGACCCCTGGGGATCCGTAGGAACCACTGGCCTAAATATATCCACATCTTGGTGCCGGGCGGTTGTCTGCTCAGATTTTGATGGAAAAGATATCTCGTCACATTAGAAGAAAACTGACCACATACTGATCTCGTCATCATTAAAAAATTGGCAGTATTTTGATGAAGAGATCTTGTTATTAGCAAAATTGGTCAGATTTTTAAGGACGGAATATCTCATCGAAACCACTTGGAGGGTTAAGAGACAAAGCCGATAGTTCCAAATATAATGTACAGATGATATAGATATTTATATAGATGATGGTAGTAATAAATAGTTTAAGTCTTATATAGGAAAGGACAAAGAAACTAAACTGTCCAAGTCAATGGTTTGTTGGGTTTTATGGCACAAGGGAGATATTTATCCTTGCTGAGCCAAACAACGACATACAACATCAAGTAATGGACATACACACACAAGGAACGTTTTACTGACAAAGAAGAGAGAAATACACCTGGTCTGAGTCGAGGGAGGGAAAAATGTGGAAAAAAAACCGCAATTAAAATACTTTCACTAAAACAAACAAGGACAGTTGTGGAAAGATACAGGTGTGAGGATGAATGAATCTGTATGTAGGAATAAAAACAATTGTACGAATAATTACAAATAAGATATAAATCGAGGTATGGTTAAAATGGATCTCGTATCTAATGGATACATGGGACCTATTGTGCTTCAATTTTTTGCGCCTGTGTAAAAAAGAATCTTGTATAATAAAGGGCAGATGGTTTTTATAGGAAGAGAAGTTACATAGTTCTATCAGCCCCAAATCACTGGTTACTAAAACAATTTGTCTTCCATCAGGGCCTTAAAACCAAAAATTACAACAAGGGAAATTGTTCAAACAATGCCTGTGGCTACATAATGTTAAGTTGACGGTTCCAGCAATCATCAATTCATTAAAATCCGAAGAGTCAAGTGAAGAAATATCTAACATTCCCGAAGAGCGAAATAATTCGTTGATTTGCGATTTGAATTTTATAATTTTGCAAATTTTCAGATAAATAAATTTTGTAAATAAGCATATCCTTTCAGCCCTCTCGGAGGACTTTTCAACATCCTCTAAATATACAATCTGCCCTTGCCCTATTGGCGAGTTCTAAAATTTTCGTATAATAAAGGGCAGATGGTTCCTTAGGAACAGATGTTGGGCATTTCCGTCAGCCAATTCAGGGGTCACTCTAATCCAACTTCCCTTATCACCCCAGAAAAACAAAAACATACAAAGGAAAATAGTTCAAATACCACCTATGCTGCAGAATATTTAGCTGTCTGGGCTTTTAGCTACTCATCTAAATCCGAAGGGGCCGAGAAAAAAGTTCATTAAATTTCTAAGGAAGAATTCGTTGATTTAGGATTCAGATATTAAGCTTTGGAAATTTCAGATATACAAATTTTCTAATGTATATCCGGCCTTATATACACCGGCTAATGTAGAATTTTACATACTCTCCTCACAGCCATTCCGTCCCTTCACAATTGAGTGTTAAAAAGAATGTAGTATAATAAAGGGCAGATGGCTCCAATCAGCCAAATCACTGGTGACTAAAGCAATTTCCCTTCCCTCAGGGCCGCAAAAACAAAAACTGCAGAAAGGGAAATAGTTCAAATACCGACTCTGACGCAGAACACTAAGTTGTCTGGGCCTTCAGCAGTTCATTTAAATCCCAAGGAAAATTATGAAATTTCAAAGAGAGAATTTGTTCATTATTATTTATGATTTGATAAATTTTCTGATATAAACATTCTAAAGTATATCCGACCCTCAAATACACCGTTCATGTAAAATTTCACACACTCTCTACATTCCTATTCCGCTCCCTTTCTGATGTAATGTTAAAAAGAATCTACTATAATAAAGGGCAGATATGGTTCCGCCAGCCAAATCACTGGTGACTAAAGCAATTTTTCGTCCCTCAGCCGCAAAAATAGAAACCGTAGAAACGGAAATAGTTCAAATACCGTGGCTGCTGCAGAATATTAAAATGCTGGGCCTTCAGCAATTCATTAAAATCGTGGGACCAATTAAAGAAATTCCTTAAATTTCCAATAAATAATTCGTTGATTTAGGATTCAGATTTCATAAATTTTCTGATGTATAAAGTTTTTAAAATATGCTGGACCAGTCTGCCCTCAAACATACGGATGGAATTTTCCCACATCCTCCTCAAAGCCAGCCCGCCCCTTTCCGATGGAGTGTTAAAAAAGAATCTAGTATAATAAAGAGCAGATGGTTCCGTCAGCCAAATCACTGTTGACTAAAGCAATTTCCCTTCCCTCAGGGCCGCAAAAACAAAAACTGCAGAAAGGGAAATAGTTCAAATACCGACTCTGCCGCAGAATACTAAGCTGTCTGGGCCTTCAGCAGTTCATTAAAATCCAAAGGGGCCGAGCGAATAAATTCCTTAAATTCCCGAGGAGGGAAAGAATTCGTTGATTCACGACTCGGACATTCCAGCGCATTAACTTGCCAAACAAAACTGCGCCCTCCGACAAAACTAAACGATTTCCAAAACCCCGTGATGAGTACAAACCGCAGACGGCTTACAGGACTAAATCAATGAAAGTGATGTCATCTATTCTTCTCGGACTTCCGTTGAAAGGCCAGTCAGGCAACATTTTTTTTGCCCTCCCTCAAGAAGTCTCCCGCCTCAAATCGCCCCACGCAGTTCAGACAGGTAAGTTTCCCACGTTGTTCCCCTTCTGTGCCACCCCCCTGCTTCGTATATAGTATTCCGGACGTCTTGTTTGCCCGTAAACAGCTTTTTCTTCACGCTAAAATCCACTCCAACAACGGTTTAATTTAGCGGAATAGCGGCGTTTTAAAAAACGGGTCTCACTGAAAGAATTATTTATCGGCTCTGCGCTTGCCTTTCCGCTTATTATTCAGCCTCCTAATTTTAGCCGCCTTCGAGATAGCCGAAACATGCGGAATGTTTGGCAAGTAGCAGCCAAAAGTTATAGCCACCCCAATAAACCTTTCGTTAGAGCACCGAGGAGATTACTTTCTTTTTCGGTTTTGCTAGGCTGCGCAATGGTTGAGTGAAAGATCGTAGCTAATCCACCCACGTTACGAAGAAGAGGCTAAATCTTTCGCGTTGAGGTAAATTGTCACGGTCATAATCCAAAATAATATCTCAGCCGCTTTTGCTGGAACTCTGATGTTTATTAGAAATGTGTTGGCTAAAATGAACTTTTTACTTTTTTTACTAGAGAGCCAAGTGGCTTTTGTGAAAGCATCGCGATCTCTGAAATAAACTTTTGATCGGACAAAATGCATGGATAAATTTATTTCATGCAACATTTTATATCTCCTACGCATTTTTGTGGGTTTGCCCGCTGCGCTAGAAACCTACGAGAAGAAAGGTTGGTGTCTGTTTATCGGTTACTGTTATTTATCCTGACTATACTTCTCTTTTCTATGTCAGTAAAGTTTCGTTGGGTGTGTATGTTCATTACTTGACGATGTCCGTCTCGTGTTTGGCGCAGCTTGGATAAATATGACCTTAGCGCCATAAAACCCAACAAACCTACACATTTTCAGAAATTCAGAAGTTCGCGATACAAAAACACCTTCGAACGACTTGGGAAATTTTAATTGTAAGCCTTTTCTCAAATTTTTTAGGACTAATTTTCAAAGTTTAAAAATTGAAATATTAAAATGGTTACTAAACTTCACAAGAGGTCATATAATATTGAACTGTAAAGTATTGAGCACTCATTCAAACAATCAAACTCTTTTCATCCTCTTGAATATTTTGTTTTCAATTTTATTTCGTTACGGGGATATGCATTTGTGACTTGTCGTTATGTTATCCGGTGTTGTTCATTAGATGGAATTCCCTAATGTATAATCTGGAAACATCCATGAGAATTAAAGCAGTGTATTTCAAATTACTAAGACGTGATTCAATAGTAATGAAGCACTTCAACAGTATCAATTTTAACTTTTATAAGATATGATAGTGGGAAAAGATTTTAAACTGTACCTTTGCACTCATAAAGTTTCAAAATCATTTAAAAAAAAAAAACGTAGGGGCCTATTTGGTGATTTAACCCGCAATTATTAACATATGACATTGAAAAGGAAGACACGCGCTAAACCCAAAGAAATTGATGTTTTAACAGACAGAAAAGATTTGTAGAGTTAGATACAAAAGCACAACTGATGTGACACGTGCAAAATAAAACACAATTGATGCAATTCCAAATCCTAATCCAGAAACAACCATAGGTGCAGCGTTTCAAATTGCAAAGACTTGACTCAATAGTAGTGAAACATCTCAATGATATCGATTTTAATTTAAAAAAAAAAAGAGTTTAAGAAACATTTCTCGGAGGCTCGCATAAAGCTTTAAAATATTTTGCATTATTTAAGTCGCCTTTGTGGTTGTGCAAGTCAAGTGCAAGTAACTTACAATTAGCATTCGAAGACATTAAAAAGGAAGATACGAAAGAACGTATTTGGAATTAAACTCATTTAGAAATAATATTCTTAGTGTATTTTAATGTTTTGACCACCAGATATACATCCTTATGCGCTAAATTTACTGGGTCGGGGATTTGAGACTAGATCCACTTATTTTTCTGTTGCTCGTACTTGCGCAAGTTAATTAAAGTAACCACATAAAAAATTAAAATACGTAAGGCATCGATGATGTTAATAAAACCTGCGTAACTAAAATAATTTATTCCACTTGGCAACAGCGAAATAGACTTCGATGTAAATCTTACACTTATTTTTGGACTTGAATTTCCTTCCACTCCAATGGCAAACGTTCAAAGGCAGACCTTAAATAAATTACTTAGGCTTCTTTTTCAGCCACCTCTCTGTCAAAGTGAAATAAAATTAAAAATCCAATATATTTTAATGCGCTCATTTCTGAACCCGTAGTCGTTAAGTATTCGGGTTTTCCCTTTACATTTTTTGCGAACTTAGGAGAGTGACCGGTCTGAAGGTTACACCAAGATAAGGAAGCTCGCTGGGTTTGTCTTCTTTCTAGTGTGTTCATCTACCGATCAGGATTAAGGAAAGACTTCTGGGGGAAAAATCGTTACCTTCTCAGCAAGACCGTTGTCAACCTGGCAGTGGAGTTATGCTTCGACGACAAGATTAACGTCATCCTTCAGACGGTACGTCAAGTTAATGTTAGTTCTTTTTTTTTTTTTTTGGCTCCTAGAATTTCTTTTAGTTTTATTTCATCGTCTTATCAGCACTTTTCTCTTTGTTTGCTCTTCGGGCCTTGTGGAAGGAGGCGATTATTACAACATTTCCGGCCACATTTAATTTCGATGCGTCGTTTAACTGCGAAATTGAAACCGCGATTTTGAAGAAAAAGCGCCGCAGTATTTATTGACCACCTCTTCAATGACAAGATATTTATTGGAAGCTGTCGCAATGAATGGTGAGCGGTAGCTGGATTACGTCTAATGATAAGATCATTGGTATTCTCGGTAATCCTACATAATATGGCATCTTACCATTCTCGATCAAGATAAATTGTAATCTGTACCCCCTGAAGCGTAGATCTCCCTGAAATAGGATTTAATTTGAAGAAAGGTTGCTATATGTTGTGTTAGAGGTTGGGCAGTGTTGTTTGAAGAGAACTAACTGTTTCGGTGGGTGTTGGTAAGAAAAATGGCTACAAAAACACCCTTATCCAAATGTCCGTAGAAATTAAAGTAAAACAAAGACTTTCAGCAAGTGAATGAATATTTAGAATGTAAAATAGAAACGATATCGCTCATGGGCTGCAATATTGGTCCAACTCAAAAATATGATTTTTGGAGGAAGTGCATTATAATGCTCCTGGGCTGTAATAGCGAGCGCCACAACCAAAATCGGTATGATGTAGAAACCTCATTATTTTCAGAAGCAAACTGGCAAATCTGCTACTTCGATGCTTCACCGCTACATAGCAAAAACGTTGGGCGGCATGCCTATGTATTTTCATGGTAATAAAAACTTTAAGTCAATTGAAAAACCCAGCGGTTTTGAAAAGTTTTAATTCAAATGGAACCTGGAAACATTTTTTATTTAATTATATTAAATACCGCTTTAACTATTCCACAATCAGACAAAGTTCGTATCGAATACGGAGTAAGCATTTATTAAGTAAATGTACCTGTCTTTTGAAAAACGCAATGCTTTCAGTCCACATCATGAAAATCACCAAGAGCAAGATCCAAGACTAGAGTAAATTAGAGTGCCTATATAATAAGAGTGGCGACAAGGGACCAAATTTGGCCCAATGCGCATGCGCGGCAGACATTTTTCTACCAGAATCGTCTCAAAGATTGCTGGACGAATTAATGTATCATTTCAAGGAGAACAAAAAGTATATGATTGTTATAATATGGATACACATTCGGTATAAATGAATCATATAAACACTCAATTACATGTGTAATTGATGAGATGGATTGCACAACGCGCTAACTTAGATTGCGGGAAACACCATGCTGTTCAAAAAAAGCTATTTACTTAAAAAATCTTCAAACTTATGCTGACAAAACACTAAAATAATAATAAAAAAAACATTCTAGAACACGAAATGTAACATGAATAAGCTATATTTTCTTTTTTATTTAATATACACACGTTTTTCTCGAACACACAAAAAGTTCCCATGTTAAGTCTACGGGAGCTAGGAAAATACCGCCTCGGGCGGTAGAAAAGGTCTCTAAGCCAATCAGAAAGTGTTTCCCGTATGTCGCCACTCTTATTATATAGGCACTCTAGAGTAAATGTACTTACTCAGCAAGTTCTTCGCCATTCCAGCAGTGTAGTTCTCCTTTGACGATCAGATTGCCGTCGCTGCAGAGACGGTCGGCCAAGTTGGAATAAAAGTCTTTGGACTCCGCGACTTTGCGTACGAAATTCTGAAGCATCATGTAAAGACTTGTGTCTGATGGTGGTCTTGTGGAAGAATGGTCTGACTGAGAGGGTGCAGAAGTTACAGGGGCGACCTCGCGACTCACACGACGCGGAGTTCCACATTTATCTTTCACCTGAAACAAGTAACAGAAAAAAATTAGTAATACATTCCATAAAAACAACTTGGTAATAGTATATCACTACCCAAAAGCCATGAGGCGGAGGGTTCGAACAGAAACAGTCGAAAACAGCGATCTCAGACCCTTGAAAAAATTGGAAACAGGCGGATTAGATAACACATTTCATAAAGGAACTTGCCTTAAAGAATAACCCTTGTGAGATTTGCTATCCAATAGCCATATTAGCGATGTAAGTTTTGGAGTGAAATACATTGATGTTCAAAATTAAGAGAATTTGCATATTTTGTCAAATTAAGTACTGAACGAAAGGTGAAACTAATGCTTCCAAACAAAGATGAAAATCTTTAGTGTCGAATACGTAAGCGTATATGTGAATGTGAGCGGTGCATTTAGAGGAACAGGCTTTCTAAGAGCCACGATGGCCAATGAAGATCGTTATTTGTCTATTACAGCGAGGCGTAACAGGAGTGCAACAGATCCTCAGCTCTCTCGTGATCTTCATGCGGCTACAGGAAACTGAGTTTCAAGGGTCACTGTTTCCAGAAGGCTCCATGAGAGAGTTCTGTTTGCAAGATGACCTGCTGTTTGCGTCATGCTCGCTTCTGCGCACAGGAGAGCCCGTTTAACACGGTGCAGAGAACATCGACTTTGGACCAGGGATCAATGGGAAACCGTTGATGAGTCCCCGTTTAGTCTAAACATTGATTCCAGACGTACGTTCATCTGGAGAGAACCAAGGACTCGATACCTGTCATCCAACATCCGAGAAAGAAACCATTATGGTAGCGGAGGTTTGATGGTCTGGGCAGGCATCATGTTGGATGGGCACACAAACCGCCATGTCTTTTACACTGGCTCTGTGTCTGCGGTTAGGTATAGGGATGAGATCTTAAAGCTTTCTTAGAGCATTCTTTTTAGGGGTTCAGATGGTCCTGATTTCATTTTTATGGATGACAACACTCGTCCACATAGGGCTCATCTGGTCGACGAATATCTGGAAAGTGAAGATAATAGCCGAATGGATTGATCAGCCAGATCTCCAGACCTAAACCCTAGAGCATATCGGGGATGCTCTTGAGAGGGTAATTGCTAACTCGTCTTCCTACTCCCAGAACCATCCAGGACCTGAAAACAGCGTTGCTGGAGAAGTGGAACCAACTGCCACAAGTACTCGTATACTTCCTCTTTTCCAGTATGAATTCATGTTGTGAGAGCTGAATAACTGAAGGAGGGTACCACATCCCCAAATTAACTCATTTATTGTGTCGAAATTGCAACCAATGTTTTTGACCCTGCCGCTGTGTGAGTCTTACGCACGATCATACGTGTGTACCATAACTGTTGTATGTTTTTTGTATTATTTCAACCTGTGTACATAACTAATTTCATTAAAATATGTCCAGTAGTTCTGGAAAAATCACCCCAAAGTGAACATTCTCTTAATTTTGAAAACCAGTGTAGTCTAAGACACCGATCTCTAAAACTCAGACTCTTGACAAGGTTATTTCCAACTTTGAAGGACCTTGGGGGTCGTATCCAGTGGAGAGAATAACCTGAGGCCTCTCCTAAAAGTGGTGTTTTTCTACTTTTATCTCTTGCAAATAAAATATTCAAATGCATAGAATACTTTTCTGAAATAAGTACCCCCTCTGTCCCAAAATAAATGTCATATTTAACACTTGAATTGTGTTCCGAAATAACTCGCATATCTAAAAAAGATGGAAAAGGAAAAGATTTAATCTTCAATTTTAAATGGCTTATTTTTTCTAACAGATTAAAAAATATATTAAATCAGGCATTTAGTTTTGCCTCAGGATTACAAATAATATTATTTGGAAGGTAATTTTCAAGTCTCAGTTTTCATTTCTTAACCCTTTTGATGGTTGTCTCGTCATTAGCAAAATTGACCAGATCTTGATGGACGAGACATCTGGTCATTAGCAAAACTGACCAGATCTTGATGGACGAGATATCTGGTCTTTAACAAAACCGACCAAACCTCTATAGAGAGATATCTCGTCATTAGCAAAACTGACCAGATCTTGATGGACGAGACATCTGGTCATTAGCAAAACTGACCAGATCTTGATGGACGAGATATATCGTCGTTAACAAAACCGACCAGATCTCGATAGAGAGATATCTCGTAATTAGCAAAACTGACCGGATCTTGATGGACGAGATATCTCGTCATCAACAAAACCGACCAGATCTCGATAGAGAGATATCTCGTAATTAGCAAAACTGACCGGATCTTGACGGACGAGATATCTCGTCATTGACAAAACCGACCAGATCTCGATAGAGAGATATCTCGTCATTAGCAAAACTGACCATATCTTAATGAACGAGATATCTCGTCATTAACAAAACCGACCAGATCTCGATAGTGAGATATCGCATAATTAGCAAAACTGACCAGATCTTGATGGACGAGTTATCTCGTCATCGGCAAACTTGGCCCGATCTTGATGGACGAGATATCTCGTCGAAATCTCTTGGTGGATTAATGAGTACAATTTTATATGCAGGTGACTTCCAGGCGACATGCATACTTTCCACACATGTTTGCAATGAAGAAAATTATTTCTAACCATAAATGCTTCCTTCGGGTGCACAAACTCATATTGAAAATTTTGGTCAATGATTTACCGGCATTAAGAATGTCGATAATTTGCAAACCCTAGTCCGCATGAGGCCTGAGGAACTTGAGTTTGGGATCACTAGTCAAATATGATTCACGTGGCATTCAGTGATCTTGAAATAGAATCGTCATTGATAAGAAACATCTGCCTTTGCTTCATAAATAATGTCTGAATTAAACGCCACAGAACAGATCTTATTTAATTCATAATGTTAATTAGGACGTAAGCTTGAACCACCACTTTTTTAATTGCGTTCGCCTTTAGTGTCTTACTTTCTTTAAACTCCTGTTGTCATAATGAACAGTAGACGAGGCCTTTTTCAGACTTCCAAGTTCTCACTCAACGGAAGATAGTCTCTTGCTTAATGAGAAGACCATGAAAACTCTTCTTGTGATAGTATTATTAAGTTTCTGTGTAATTAAACACGCTTTACATTGCTAAATATAACTGCTCCATGCATGAAATGAAAAGAGCTGCAACGAATTAAGGAAGTGGACTAGAGATATGTGCTTTTTCAAGAACACTTGCATTTCGCATTAACTAATACAGTAACCCCACGATATATCGTGATTTTTGGAGGGCAAGCAAAGAGCATAATGTACCAAAGAAAGCTGTATAGTAGGGACCGAGAAAAACTTGACAGTTAGAAATGAAATGGTAAAAATTATATATAATAAATTAAGTAGTTAATTTTTTTAATTTAAAATTAGTTACAACTACAAGTTGAACACAAAACTGATGGTAAAATATTTTTTAATATCGCAGTAACCCTTCTATATATCACGCTTCGAGTTGGATAAGAACAAAAGCGAGGCATAGCGAGAGTCGAGAAAAACTCGGTTATTAGAAATAGCAAAAAGTTTCTAAAAAATACCAGCCTCTTTCCTATTCACTTTAGGTTAACAATTTGATGCCAGTTACCTTTGAGCTCCAAAAATCCAATTGAGATTTCCTTTGCTGTTGGGAACTTAACATTCATCTGAGACAAGTAAAAGTGAGCGGTATAGCCGAATGAACGAAACCGAGGTGCGATATAACGTGGGATTACTGTACTAAATAAATATGGCACAGTATTTGACAGCTAAAATTCCTTCTCATTCGTCCTTTCGCGGAACCAGAGTCTCTTACCAATTCACTTTGGGATAAGTTTGATGCAAGTGATCTTTGATCTACCAATTATCCTAAAGAAACAGGTTGGCATTCTCAAGCCAAATATTCATTGGATCTAAAAAAGAGCGATATATCGAGATATTGAAGTATATTTGAGATAAAAGTGGACGTTTTCACCCCCCCCCCAAAAAAAAAAAACCCACATTCTTTAACTGAATTCTTTTCTTTTTGATAATGTGCCTTATTCTCCAAGTCCTTTTCCAGTAGGTATATTCCTGACAACATATACGTCACGAATGTATGTAGCTGATGGCTTTTTTTTTTATGTTTTCCCCCAAGTACTCTATGCACGTTTAGCTCGTTATTATAGTCACGCGATTCGTACAGCATGATCTATCCACTTTGTTTAAGAACAAGTTCTTTTATGGTTGTAAAAGCTTGATTTTAGTAGAAAAAGATTGTACTAACAAGAGGTATAGTCAACTGATGTTCAAATCAATGACAGAGTATCACGGATGCCATTTTACTTAAGTAACACACTCTCGTTGACGTTAAGCGTAGTAATTTAAAAGCACAGTAACCCCAAGTCATATCGCGCCTCGATACATTCAGTTATATCACTTCTTAACATATCCCCTGACGAATTTTCGGTTTGCAAACAGGAAAAATCTAAATTTTTAGATTTATTATCTCAAACGTCACTTTCTTAAAGCGTCAAGTTTTGTAAATCATATATGCTAAACCTACGAGCTAAATGTGAAGTCAACTGACAGAGGAATAGTGGTAATTTAAAAGTACGATAACCCCTCGTTACATCGCATAGCAATACATCGTTATTTTAAACTTGCCCTCCGATGGATTTTGGGTTTGCAAACAGAGAAGGTCTCAATCTTTCTAAAGAATTAAGAACTCGAAGGTCCCTTGCCTTAAAATGTCGATGTTCATAAATTACAGGTTAAATCTGGATTAACTGCGAAGTCAAATTTGAGGACTATGACAAAATACTCTTGAGTGAACAATTGACGCCAAATTGATGGGTAAGCTCCATTTTAATATAAAACCACAACAACCAAAGCTGTTTCGAACTTCTTGTGAGAACATCAGATTTGCTGGACAGCATGTATCCCAGCCTCTACGAAAAGGTTAGACACCACTATAAGTCTCGACAACTAACAATCTAACAACCTCGGCAAATCTAAAACAGGTTAAACCTATGGTTAAATGTGAAGGCAAGTTTGATAACAGACAAATATATTCTTGAATGACTCCAAATAAATAAATACAAGATCCTTTTGAATATAAAACAACTCCTCACGATTTCCAAAAGTGTTTTGAACCTCTGGTGAAAACATAGAACTGCGGGCAGCATGTATCCCAACCACCCCTAAAGGAAAGATAAAACACGGTTTTAAGTCGGTAACTCCTAAAAATAACAAGTGCAACCTATGGATGGGTTCAATGTAAAGTAAAGTTTGAGGACTACGACAGAAATATTTTTGAGTGAACAATTAACATCGAATCGTCAATTGCTATTGCGTTAGATATTAAAATAGTAATCATGTGTGTTCCACGAAATAATTATTGTCAACAACACGCCATTCAGAATAAAAGGAAGTGTTAGCAATTAACGATTAAATTTAATAATCAACAAATAAAAAGGTAGAATACTTTGTTACTATGTATTAAAACATCATGAAATATTAACAATTTTTATCTTCTTCCAGATTCATGCAGTGAAACATGTATGTTGTAGATGGCGTTTTCATTATCAACTAAGAAATTATTTTATTTCCAATCTTATCGCTGGTTTTAGAACGGAAACGTGATGTTTTTTCGTTACATAATGGCAAGAAAGATTCCTAGTTCAATCAACACATGGGATTAAAAATAGAGCTGACATCTGGATTTCATGAATGTGATATTAATTATAATGTATAAACCAAAAGGATAAGACATAAACATACTTTTTACACACAGCACGACATAAGATTAAACAACACACAAAAAAAGAAAGATGAAAAGAGATAAAGGATTGTGTGCGGAAAGTGAATAATTACGCATGTTTCTAATTTTTAAGCTAAACTGTTTTATCGATAACACAGGCTTATGAAACATATACTTGTTTATTCTCAAATTAAGGTCGTGCAGATAAGGAATATTTATATCACTGGTCCATGACAAATGTATTAGACGACGTTCATAGAAAGGTACTGAAAACATTGATTAAAGTCTCGATAGAGACAATACATACTGTTTTAATTACATAAAACTTAAACTAGAAAACTAGTATGGTAATTAACTAAATTACAGTTCTTCTCGTAAGATATTAGAAAGTGGAGTGCCAGCTCATGTATTATCGCATCTGACCGTGGTACAAAATTACGAGACGTTGCTTTTTGCTCTTTCCCTTGAGAATTGATTGCCGACCGTCGCCAATAGCCCTTGTGCTGCTCCAGAGCAATGCTAATCAACTACCTACCTCTCATCAAATATATAATTTTAAAGTTAAAACAGTTCGGTAGGTAGGATGCTAATTAACGTCGCACTGGAGAAACACAACGGGCTACTGGCGATGGTCTGGGATCAATCCTAAAAGAAAAGATTCAAGGACAAAGCCTCGTGATTTTGAACCACATTCAGATGACGACACCTGAGCTGGAACCCATTCTCCAAACTTCTACACGACCCCAACGTGAGGACATTTGAGGACCCAACAGTTTTAACGTGCACCAGGCCAGTGTACACGATGTTCTTTAGCTGGACCGAGTTTCGAAACCTCTGGTTGCTAATCCGTTGCTCTTATAACTGGACTACGGTGGCTCTTAAAAGGTATGGAAACTATCCTATTGGTATATTAAATTTCTTGAAAATCACGAAACTTCGAAACGTTGTTGATCTTTGAGTATTTTAGTCTGGCCATATATAAAATCCTCAGAATTATGCACAGATGGTTTATAAAGTCTGGACCTTTAAACGCTCAGGTTTCAGCGAGAAGAGAAGTTACAAAGTTCTGTAAAAAATTATTTTTCCATGGGTTCTTTTGAAATCTAAAACTTTTATCGTATGTATGTAATATTGAAAAAGAGAATTACTTTAAAGCTTCTATCTCTTAAACTTTTGTACTTATGAGAAAAAATATAAAAACCAATTTTGGGCAAGCGTAGTTTTGCAAAATTTGCTCACCTACTTAAACCATCATCTATAAAAGTTTTAAATATAATGATCGGCTGGAAAGTAATTTATTTATGAATTTAGAAATGTTTAAATCTTAACTTATTGATGTACGCATTAGAATATTATTGCAGAAAAAAAACACAGAAAATTTCAAGCTACGATTTCGAGAATAGGCCATTTTATAGGTAATGAGTCCAATAATACGTGTGCAAAGTTTCATAATTGTAGAATAGTTAGTTTTTGAGTTACCTTGCGGACCAAAAAAACATCACTTGACCAAAATGATTTTTTATAGTTTGGTTCACAAATATAAAAGTCTAAATGATAGAAGCTTAAAATTGTTTTTTTAATTTCATATCAGTACTAAACTTAAAAAGAATCCACCAAAAAGATAAAATAGTTACCGAATTTCGAACTCGTTACCTCTTTTCACTGGAACTTGAGCTTTCAGTGGTATTGTCCCCATTTTCACTTTTTCCTTTGTAGAGTTTTTTTTTACATATTTTCGAAACCTTATTTATCATCTTTAGTCTTCCTTCACACTAATTTACCCTGTTTTCAGTCCAGAAAAACTCCTCAGAAATAATTTTTCCGGCTATTTGAGGTACTAGGAGCTTAATTTAAAAAAATTTTTGTTTTACAATATAGGTCCCCATGAGTCCCCAACTATTTTAATGACCCTAAACGGGTTTCTTATTCATTTGGTATTTTGCCGAATGGGAAAATCTGGAATGAATGAATGTATTTTAACGTTTTGAAGAAATGAAGAAAGCTACTCTCTCGCAAAATTAGTGTCACATTTAACACTTGAATTTTGTTACGAAATAGCTGTCACATTTTTAAAAAAGATGGAAAATAAAAAGATTTAATCACAAATTAAACTGTCTATTTGTCTATTATGATTAAATATTACATACTAGGAGCATATTTTGCTTTTAATAGTTCTCAGGATTACAATTAATATGATTTGGAAGGGGGTTTTCTCGTCACAGTTTTTCTTTCTTGATGTGTACAATTTTGTAGGCATTCCTTTCAGATTACATCATTACACTTTCCGTACATGCTTGCGATGTTAAGATGTTTTCTAAAGGATGCACTTTCAGAAAAGTTTCTTTTACCGATTTTTTGCTAGCTATTGTTTACAACAAAAAAGGCGACCAGAGCTGTTGCCTTATACCTGTAACAAATGATGTCCACTTTGGTACAGTTCATTTCAAAACTGAACAAAAACTATTTTACTATTCCGAACAAACTTGTGTAAATGTGACACTTATTTTGGGAGAGGAGAGAAATATTTTAATGTACCCAAACGGCGAATTCCACGAATAAGGAGGATACCTATATTTGAAGCAGTGTATATTTGAATTTAAAATCGCAATCCATTCCATAATGAACTGGGATCCAGACGTAGAAAAACCTATAGAGTTACTTATTCATTTGCATAGACAATGAATCATCAGAGTTAATTTCTTATTAACATAATCAAAATTTTCAACGTGCATTGCTCTTATAATGAAATTAAAAGTTTGAATAGGATCCGGGCATGTTGCCAGTCGAATAGTAACCAGATAGATCTTTACTCTCTTAACAACGAGGGGAGAAAATTTCACGCTCGTACAGACAGATGTAGTTCTTACAGCTGTTTGCATAGACAAAACAGCTTAGCACTTCAAAGGCTTATTTAAATAAACTAACTATCCGTTATATTTATCCGAAATACGGAGCACCAACCACACATGGCATGCAGTTTTACCACCACAAAGATATCGAAAACGAACAAAGTCTTGTTGATTTTGTTTCATGTTAAACTAATTTCACAAGGATTTCTTGTGAACTCACCAAAAGTCCTTGTGAAGGATATCACTCTCACAAAATGATATCCCTCAGTCGTTACTCCTAACGACTCAACCACAAGTTTCTTGTATGAGGATATCTCATCCAGTAAGAGTCGTTACTTCTAAAGAAACTTTATCGAAATATCCACATTCGTTTCTTTCAAAAAATTCCGACTAAACGGCGTGTTTAAAAAGAGAGACCTTACACGATGAAAAACACGTATCCTATATCCTATAGGTCTAATTAGCTCTCATCTAGGTATATCGGAATATCCTCATTCCGTTTCTCAATGCCCTTTAACCACGCGTATAAAAAGGAAGGCCCATATGCTGAAAAGATATGTATCCAGTATCCTTTAGGTGTAATTAGCTCTAGTCTAGCCAAAGCCATGGCCGCATTTTGTTTTATACGTAAGAGTAAAATCATTCATTGGTAAAGAACATTATTCCGAGTAGTAGTTACTCGTAAAGAACCTTTATCGCAATATTATTTTTCGTTTCTTTTAAAAATTTGTCCTTAGCTGAGCGTTAAGAAAAGGAAAGTCTTACACGCTGAAATATATGTACCTTTAAAGCCCAATTAGCCCTTGTTTAGCAAAAAAATATGACTGTTACGGACAAGTCAAACCTGTATCATATACGTAAGAGTGCAATCACTTTTAGATAGAGAAAATTAAGTAGGAGTCGAAAAAGAAAATTAAGAAAGAGTTCCAAAAAATCCTTTATCAAAATATCCCCATTCTTTTTTAAAAAATTCTACTTAATGATGCATTAAAAAAGGAAGACGCACATGCTGTAACAAAAAATAACCAAAAAGGACAAACGAATTTATTACGAGCAATCATTTATAGTGAGAGAAAATCTCATTCTGTGGTAGTCATTCCTAGAGAACCTTTATAACGAAATGGCATCATTCCATTTCTGGAACAACGTCACCTAACAGCGTGTTAAGAAAAGGAAGGCACACTCGCTGAAAAAATATTTGCTAATTATCCATAGATCTTGTTAGCCCTCGTGTAACAAAAAAAGGGCAAAGAAATTGACTGCAATCATTTATAGTTAAAAGAAAATCACTCTATCATTCTGTACGAATCATTATTCCTAGAGAATCTTTACATCGAAAAATATCCTCATTCCATCTCTCAAAAAAGTCCACTTAACGGCTCGTTAAAAAAGGTAAGCCCACACTGGAAAAATATTTGCCCTTTTTTCATTAGTGTTATCAGCCCTCGTGTGGCAAAAAAATGAACATTAAGATGAAACCGAACCTGTATCCTACACGTAAGAATGCAAATATTTATAGGAAAAGAAAATATTTGAGATTCGTTATTGCTAAAGCTACTTTATCGAAATATCCTCATTTGTTTAAAAAAAAATTCTACTGAACGGCGCATTAAAAAGAGGAAGGCCCCACGCTGGGAAAATATTTGCCTTTCATCCATAGATCTCACCAGCCCTTGTGTAACAAAAAATGACGGAAAAGGACAAACCAATTGAGTGCTATAATTTATAGTTGAAGAAAATCACTCCCAGTGAAAGCCTAGAAAACCTTTACATCGAAATATCCTCATTCCATTTCTCAAACAAAGTCACTTAACGGAGCGTTAAAAAAAGGAAGGCCCCACACGCTGAAAAAATATGTATCCTGTATCCCATACGTAAGAGGAGCACAGCTTAATTAAGCCATCGCTGCAACGGCCGCTGGCGAGGTGTCCGTCTGGGTGCTAGGCATTCTATTTGCCGAATCACAGGTAAAGAGGGAGGGTCCTGCATTCCGATCATTCTACTATAACAAGGCCAGACTTCTCAAGGTCACGGTCCCCTCAGACTCGCCATTCATAACTTTCGTGAATCCCCTAGGCCCGTCTGTGCTTGCGCCTTTGGCTCAGAAAATTACGCGGGCGTTCGGTACTGATGCGTCAGATATGTGGAATTCCCTTTTGCATCTTTTTATTTTCTTTCTCCCTCCTCCGTTCAATTCTGTTTATTCCTCTACACGCAGTCCACCCCTTCGACATTATAGACTGGGGATTATCTATGAATTGTTGCGGATGCGTTACTGCACGAACGTGATGCCGTTTCTGGGGACGGAATGGACCTGGGGAATCGGAATTAAAATTTATGGCGTCGCCATCCTTTCGGACGTCGGATAAAAGAATAGTTGAAGAAGACGTGAATTGGAATCTGGGCACCGGATGTTATGTATTTGCATGAAAAGGATAGGGTCCGAAATCGGCAAGCATCTACGCTTCTCGAAAAGCCGTCGAGTTAGTTGGAGGCACGTATTCGGAAAAATACCGGCCTGGAATTCTTTCCGGATCACGATGGAATTGCTTTAAGCCAGTGTCTTCCATTCTGTGGGGATGGCGGCTATTACCCAAAAGAATATCTTTGGAAACTTTTCCGTTGACACACACATTTTTCAGAAACATGTCTGCATTTTGATACACGAGTCCGACGTATTAACGCCGATTTCACGATGTCTTCAATATACCAGGAATTTTCACAAAATGAATACTGGAGAAAACAGCAAGAATAGAAGATGAATCATAAATTTCATTTAAGAGGATTCCTAAAAGTGTGTTCTCCGGTGCAGTCGAACAAGATGTGCTTCAAAATCTTTCTCAACAAGGAAAATAAGGCACTTGTTGGAGTCAGCCAGGTGAAAGCGATTCAAGTGGGCCTGAGATAAAATGTGGCCTATTCTGGCTCTAGCAGACAACGTTGCAACTGCTTTAGGGATTATTTTGGTGATGGAGGTCACTAGGCTCACTCTGAAATAAAAAAAAGATGGCGATTCATTCCAGTGTTCCTCCATAAAATACACCAAAGTGATCGAGCCTATCTCCTGACCCAAAACAGATTTTTCAATGGCGTAGTGCAACAGTTACAACCGGGAATGTCCGAATTGAATTTCATTTTTCTATAAACTATGCGGGAATGAAAAGACGGTCCAAATTTTTTCAGCAACTGTACATCTTGTAATACAAAGAAACTGCTTGTGCGGTGATGGTAGAAATGTCAGTACGTGGTATTCGCCTACAATTTTGAAGGATTCTGAAGTGAGTCTTTTGGTTTCAAGCAAAAAGTTTTGAAGTTAAAAAAGCAAACTTTGGTTTCAAAAATCGTGGCAAGAATCATCAGGAAATCTTTATAAATTTTCATTCGGTATCAAAATATTACTCACAAAATTACAATACTGACAAACCATTCTATAAATGGGAAACCAGGAATAAAAGAATATTGTATAGAATTGCAACTCGACAAAGAATTGTACAGCAAACGCGCATGTATTTTACCTTACACTCCAAGCAAAGCAGTGAGGTACCCGAATGATCTGTTCTCCCTTCTGTTTTACCCTTCTACTTCTTACTTTTTTTCTCACTTCGTTGTTGTCTTGTGTTAGGCGCTGCTTAGACAAATTGGGTCTTAAGCCATAAAATCCCAAACCAACCAAACATAGCAAACAGAATACAGCGTTCTGAGCGGCAGAAGTTTGATAAATCATGTACAAGGATCAACTGCGCATATCAATTGAACAGAGGTAAGCTTCAATTGAAGAAAAGGTAGTGAGTTATGAGCACACAACCTAGATATGATATTTCTGTTTATTTCTCTCTTCAACAAGCAGTCTCTCTCTGCGACATTATAGACTGAGGATAATCCATTAGGGACAAACTGCACATATCAACTGGACAGATGTTACCTCCAATTGAAGAAAAGGTAAAGGGTTATGAGAACCTAATCTAATTCTGATATTTCTCTCTTCAACACGGAATCTCCCTCTGCGACATTACAGACTGGGGATTATCCATTGAAGACCAACTGAACACATCAACTGGACAGATGTTAGCTTCAATTGAAGAAAGGTAGTGGGTTATGAGCACCTAACCTATTTCTGATATTTCTGTTTATTTCTCTCTTCAACAAGCAGTCTCTCTCTGCGACATTAAAGACGACCAACTGCTCATATCAACTGACAGGGGTAAGCTTCAATTGGAGAAAGGGTAGTGGGTTATTAACACCTAACCTATTTCTGATATTTCTCTATTCAACACGCAGTATCCCTCTGCGACATTATAGACTGGGGATAATCCATTAGGGACCAACTGCACATATCAACTGAACAGAGGTTAGACTCAATTGAGAAAAAAGGGTAGTGGGTTATGAGCACCTAACCTATTTCTGTTTATTTTTCTCTTCAACAAGCAATCTCTCTCTGCGACATTATAGACTGGGGATTATCCATTAAGGACCAACTGCACATAACAACTGGACAGATGTTAGTTTTAATTGAAGAAATGTAGAGGGTTATGGGCACCTAATCTATTTCTGTTCATTTCTCTCTTCAACACGCAGTCTCCCTCAGCGAGGTTATAGACTGGGGATTATCCATTAATTGTTGAGGATGCGTTACTGCCTGAACGTGATGTCGTTCTGGGGATGGAATGACTTGAATTGAAATTTATCGCAACGCAATCGATTCGGATGTCGAGCAGAAGAATAGTTGAGGAAGTCGCGAATTTACATTTGAACACTGGGTTTCGTGTATTTGCATGAAAAGTATCGGATTCGAAATAGACAAGCCTCTGTGCCGGTTAAGAAAGCGAAAGTAGTTAAGTTAGTTGAAGGCACGTATTCGGAAAAATACCAGTGCAGTATTCTTTTCGGATCACTATGGTATTGCTTTAAGCCAGCGTCCTCTAAACTAAGGGAATGACAGCTATCACACAAAGTAATATCTTTGAAAACTTTTTCGTAGACGCATTTTTCAGCAGCGTAACAGTTACATCTGGAGATGCTGAAATTGAATTTGCTCTACAATATGAACCATGCATAAATGAAAGGGGCGGTTCGAATTTTTTCCGCAGTGGTACATTTTGTCAGACAAAGAAACCTCCCGTCCCACGATGAGAGAAATGTCGGTACGTGGTTTTGCCCACAACTGTGAAGGATTGTGAATTGAGTCTCTTGGTTTCAAGTGAACGCAAATCTTCGTAGGATACGTGGCGTACGAAACTCGTCATAACACCTCAATAAATTTTCATCGGGTATGAAATATCACAACATAAAGAGACAGAGGTGCTATATCTTTGAGGTCGAATACCTTGGGCCTCAATATTTTATGGTTGACACCAAACAAGATGGATAAATATTAAAAATATACTCCGATGAAATTGGTGAAAATAAACACCGATAGTTTCTAAAAAATAGTATATGAAGCAACTTGGGATTTACTTTCCACACACAGTGGATCACAAGTCACTATAGTGTAAATAGCAATGAACAAATTGCCCAATTGCCTAAGGTTGTACGTGGTAAAAAACAGTATATGAAGCAACTTGGGTTTTACTTTTCCCCTCTCAGTGGATCCCAAGCCACTATAGTGTATATAGCAATGAACAAACTGCCCAATTGGCTAAGGCTGCTGCACAGTTGTCCCAATCTAAATCCCCCTTGACACTACGAAACATTAAGAAGCTTATATGCTCGTCTATAAGGACTGAGAGACCTTAAATCTACAGAGATGTCTACATGAATGAATTATCTCTACTATTATAAAAGGAAGTGTCTATGTACTGCACGCAGTGTTCTGACGAATCTACAGCACTTACAATAATGAAATTTGGCACAAAGGTAGTCCGAATTTCTTGCGATTTGCGCACGAATTTTAAAATTTTATCTAGAACATTTTTAAATGAATTTATTAGTTTTTTTCGCCATTCTTTCTTCCCTTCGAAATGTGTCGTCAGAAAGAAGAAGCGAGCCGATTTTGTGATTTTCGACCGCTGACGTCACAAGCGTTTTTCGTCCGAATTGCCTTTGGAACCATGCCTAGTTTTCCGATTCTAGCGTGTTTGAATTTACGTTGTTGATAACACAGCTACCTCGAGGCCATCACGGAGCTCGTGGAGTTCGTTTACGAAGCAAACCAAATGGGAGTACGTAGCTATCACAGGGGGTTGTCGAACATCAACGAGCAGTAGTCACACCTGACCCCACGAAAAGAACTGTAACGGGTAATGCCGTGTTGGCCATGCAGTGGCTAGTTGAGTAATAAATCTCATATCTCAGGTTCCTTTTCTAGAGCTGTGGGATTCGCCTGCTTTTGCCTTCTCACCGGACATGACTGCCTACAAAGACACTCCTGTTTGGTTGGATGGTGGGTTTTAGGTTTCATGGCGCAAGAGCCCTAATGACACCAATGACGAGAAAACTACCCCAGGAGGATTAAATACCAAAAGTTGTTCTTACCCACGGTGTATTTATCTCTGCTGTGTTAGTAAAACAATCTCTGTGTGTGCGTCCATTACTTGACGTTGCCTGTCTTGTGTTTGGTGCGTAACTTGGCCACACACACAAATACGGTTTTTGTGCCAAAAAAACGAACCAACCCAACTTTGTGTCGAGCATGTGAAACAAAAGGAAGGTCAGAACTTGAGCAATACAGTCCGGTTTCGCTACTATCCCAGACTACACTATCAGAATAGGTTGGTTTTATTGTGGTGCAAAGGCCATATTTAGCCACGCTGTGCCAAACACAGGACATAATGCCAGTAATTGTGAAAAGAAAGAAAAGAGAGGAGAAAATAGATAAAGATCATTTGGGCATCCGGGGGTCGCGACCCCCATGTTTACCGGACACAGTAAACCCCATGGGAAAAGAATAGATCACTAGGGTAGTTCGGGTTCGTGAAGCTCGTACACACCTAAAGCAGATGTGACCCCGAGGAATACATCGTATTTAGAGTAGCAATTCAGCTATCTGTCCTCTTTGAGAACTGGATGAAATGACTAGTGACGCAGAATGGCGGGAATTCAATAATCAATTGGTTCAGTGGTATTTTTAGAAGCTAGTATGTCAAATTCAAAAATGAAGATTGGAGAGATTCTTCAGTTAGATTAAAGTGTAAGTACTATTTTACACTTTACTTACAGATACAGAGAAAGATAACATATTAATGTGATTCAAAACATTAATCGAATCAATTAAATTAAGAACGCTTAGGTTCTTAACGAATTCGAATCAAGATTCTAACTGACAAAAGTGATACAGGTGTGGGAGAGCAGTGAAGGTGCATGACGTCAGCGCTATCAAATATTCAAATAATTCCCACACACTCCCCACCTGAACTCTTCTAAGAGTTCACATCAATTATCCTTCATTTATCAAAAGACAAATTTTATCAAAACATCAACAGACATCAACGAACTATTTCAACTGGAGACCAACTCAAAGGCTGCCATCAAATTCTTGACAATAGAAATTATATTGTCGATCCTGTTTTAAACTATATTTAATCGCTTCAGATCTATATATTGGGCTGCTCTTTGACTGATAGCCAGGAGGCCAGAGACGGGCTTAGGATAAAACAAATTTTAAAAAGCTTTTCCCTTCCCCTCTAGAAAACTTACACCATTGCTCCAGTTATTCCTTATAAGCACAGTTCTAATTTCATAGCCATAACGAGTTTATAACTATACTACTTTTGAAAACTTATAAAAGACCATTATTTCATGACGATATTATCATCCCCGATAATACAGCAGAGCACTTAAAACCTTGGACAATGTTTGAATACAGTGGAATTGTCGTAACCTCCACTGTCGGATCATCTCTTGCAAGCAGTTGTTTATAAAAAAAGAGTCAAGAGAGAGCATGGCCCAGGATCAATGAAGTGCTTCTTGATATCGGACCCTCATCAACAACAGCGCTTCCTTAAACTTGCTTATTAATCGGCTTGATTACTTTGGGCGTATGAGCTGATGTTTCTGTTATCTTTCAAAGTATTAGAGGCTCACGTGTAAGGACATTAAGTAAAAAAAGAGAAATAAAGGGAAAACACACAAAGGATCTTTGGAATTACTTGGCTCCGATCAGATAATAAAATTTGGAAACGGGTGAAAATCCAAGCAGAAGGTAATCATCAGTTTTTATCTGAAACGAACTTGGCAAAAAAGAGCAGAAAAGGAAATGCTAATGAAATATGCTAAACAGATCCATTCTTTAACTCAGTAATATTCAATGTTGTGTTAAAAAGTAAGAAACAGCCTTTTCTCGTATTTAATCATCTCTAAATGAGATGCAAAGGATTAAATAAATGGAATGTAGTATTTTATACAACTGTAATACCTGAAATGCATAAAGCATTTTAGATATTACGACACGAACTTAAGTGCTTGCAGAGAAATACAATTTAAAATAACATCGACTTTGTAACGCTTTTTTTCACATGCTTCACACATAGTGTAATTTTTAGTAGCACCCTTTTCAGCTAGATAATCTATTTTCTGACATGGAACTTCACAACGTGCCTTGTAATGAGGACCTGGTAACCGAACAGTTACAGCCTTTGGTTCTCCATTCATCAAGCTATCGGCTCAAATCTCGGTTTTGTTCGACCCCATACATAGAAAAACAGTTCCTCGAACGATTTGTGTTGCATTCTAGTTGATAAATAAAAGATTTTAAGGGTTTTAACCTAAAGCATAAAGAACTATTCCACTGAGCTGTAACGGCCATCAGGAGTTGAAATCTAACTACTTCCGAGTAGAGAGAAATAAATTGTTCCATGAACGTTTTCCGTTGGATGCTAGTTGTAAAATTCTAGACATATAACATTTCAATTACAGTAGAAGAAAAAAATGTTAACAAAAAAGTGACTGGTTAAAACAGCAGCAATTATCCAATGAATGTATGGAGCAGTGTATAACATTTCAATTAAACCAGAAGAAAAAAATTTTAACAATAAAAGTGACTGGTTAAAACAGTAACAATTATCCAATGAATGTATGGTAAAAAATATATAGTACCCATGTTAATAAGGTTTTGAAAAAGGACATAAAATATTACTCATAACATGCAAAGGAATGGGAGATGGCGTAAAACTCCAGGTTATCTAAAACAAACATATTACTAGTTAATCATGCTACTAGTTATAATATTGCTAGTTATATCATGTAAAAATATATTTTCATCAAATTTCATGCCCACGAATTATTTTTAACCCTCCTGGTGGATGTTTCGACGAGGTATTTCGCCATCAACAAAACTGACCACATCTTGATCTTGTCATAAAAAAACGTCAATATATCTTGATGACGAGTTACCTCATCATTAGCAAAATTGGTCAAAATTCGATGAACGGTTTTTCTCGTCGAAACTACTTAAAGGGTTAAGAAGAGGGCCAAAGGTTTTTTTTTTATTTAAAAGGGCAGTGTAGACTCCATCAGAAAAATATATGTGCTTGAGCGTTTGTAGCGATGGTTTGTTCAATGGTGAGCTCCAATCTTTTCCCAATTTGGTATTATGTTGGAAGCTAAATTATATTCCCTGATAAAAATACCGTCACACCCTTGTTGGAACCCTTAAAATTTTAATCGGGAACTACTTCCTAATTTGATATTAAGTTGGCAACTAATTTATATTTTCTGCATAGATATACCATCAAACCCTTGTTGGACGCATTACAACAAGGGTCTGATGGTATATCTATGCACTTTTAATAAGGAATTATTCCCCAGTTTGATATCTTGGCTACTAATTTACAATCCGTGCATAGAAATTCCGTCACAACCTTGTTGAACCCCTTAGAGTTTTAATTGGGAATTATTTCCGAATTTTATAATATGTTGGCAACTAATGTACATTCGCTGCATAGAAATACTGTCACGCCTTTGTTTGGACCCTTAAAGTTTTAATAGGGACGTTCTACTGTGACAGCGTGAAATTCACTTATCGTTGGGGTTGAAAAATTAATATTGTGCGTGCGGTTGTCACCTGAAAGAATAGATAGGGGTATCGCGTCATTTAATGAGAAAACTAGTATCTAGTTAATTGGAGGATGTACTATAGGAAGCCGCATCAAGGTTCACGTGCCTCTTACATGCTCTACTGATCAAGTAGAAATTGTTACTATGAATTCGTGCAGTGTGTATGTGTGTGATGAGAAAAAGAAAGCGTTTTCTTGGCATAACTGATTTGCCAATGTTGACGTTAGGAAAAGAGATAGTTGAGCTCCCGACATGCTTTTCATGTCTCAATACTCTTTTATTAGATTGTTCGTCGATGCCATTTTTGACGTCCATGAAGAAATGTGCCGGATTGATGAATGTTCGTAAGCCTTAAATTAACTTTTGAAGTTATCATGGGTTGGATTGTTTCTACTGATGGAGCAGAAATTGTGATTATAAATACGTCGAGTGTGTATGTGTGTGATGAGAAACAAAATGTTTTTTGTTTCGCATAACCGGTTTGTCAATGTTGACATTAGGAATAAGGTGAAAATGATATGTAAATAGCTGAGTTCTCAAATGCTTTTCATGTCTCAATATTCATTTATCAGACTGTTCGTCGGTGTCATTTTTTGTTGTTCATAAAAAGTGTGCCGGATAGAAGAAAGTTTTGTAAAACCTAACTGCAAACTTTAAGTGACATTTAAAGTTATTGTGGGTTGGATTGGTTCTATTAATCAGGCAGAAATTTCTGAAAACTTGCCAATTTAAAAACGCGAAGAAAATTTTGTAAAACTTAACTACGAAAGTGAAGAAACATTAAAGTTATTGTAGATTGGATTGGTTCTACTTATAAAGCAAAACTTATGGTTACAAGTTACTATGAATCCTTGGAGTGTATGTGGGTGACAAAGAATGTTTTCCTAGGATAACCAATTTTCCAATTTATGTTAGACATAGAATGAGAATGGTACATGGATAGTGAGTTCTCGACATGCTTTTTGTATCATACCGATCGATCAGGCTGTTTGTAAATGTCATTTTTGAAACCCATGAAAATTATGCGAGATCAATATGTAGAGCACGTTTTGTAAAACTTCAAAACAAAATTGAAGTAATTTTTAAAGTTATTGTGGTTTAATTGTAGTACATTAAAGTTGTGATGAGGAAGTAGATTTTTTTCTTCGTATAACTAATTTGCCAATGTTTGCATTCGGTATACGGCGAGAATGATGCAGATAGTTGAGAAATCGACATGCTTTTCTAACACAAACTCATTCATAAGACTATGGATGAGTTTTTACGTCCATAAAAAATACACCAGATTAAAACGTCGCGATAATTTCGTAAAATTTGATTGCGAAATTGAAGTAACATTTAAAGTTATCGTGGGTTGGGTTGGTTCCAGAGATCAAACAGAAATTGTTGAAAAATGTGCCACATCAAAATGTTGAGCCAAATATTGGATTGGTTCTAAACAAACATAAAAATGTGCCAATAAAAACGTTACGCAAAACGTCTAAGGCTGAATTACAAACTTGAACATCTGTTATTGTGAATCGGATTGGTACTGAACAAGCAGATTGTTGAAAAATGACCCACATCAAGACGTTGAGCCAATTTTGTAAAACCTATATGTAAAATTAAAGTTTCTTATAAAGTTATCGTGGATTGGATTAGTTCTCTCTCTGATCAAGCATAAAACAGTACCAGATTAAAACATTAAGCAAGACTTCTATATAAAACTGACTCACAAAATTGAACATTTAAAGTTATCGTTGGTTCTAATGATGAAGCAGAACTTATCGAGAGTCTAAAATCCCCAAAATTAATCTGATACTTTAAAATAATTCTCATGGTCAGAATAAATGACACTAGTGCAAATAAGAAATACAAAAGATCTTTAGAGTTCTTTCCCCATCTAACGTTTACGTGAAGACCATATACAGACTAATCATCCTCGGCCACAGCCGAAAATAATCTCTGTACCGAAAGTCAGATGTAGCGGTAGCGCATATTCATACCGCAGTTAACTGAAACAGAAGCGGAACATTCGATTTTTCTTTTGGTAGCGAACTACACAACTCTTAGACAAGAAAAATAAGTTTCAAGCGCAAACGTTGGTATATCGATCACCTTTCCGAAAATCCCAGCTCTCGACTAGCATTCATTCACAAACTGGCGCAGTTATAAAAATGAAATGCATGCGTGCACATCAAATTATGGTAATGCTGGATAATTGGGCGGGGAGTTCTTAATCAATCATGCTAAAATAACGCCACTGCAAGTGGCGCTGCGAATTTTCGGATTGAGAAACATCGAGAAGCCGAGGATAGCCATTCTTTTGGTAAAAAGGAACGGGATGGGAAAATTATGCATGTTGTAATTCGATGTTTGTAAATATTGATTTGTTGTCCGTGGTTTGGGTTCGTTAATGTGTGTTAACCCTTAAGGGAAGGAACTAATAACAAGTGTTGAAAATGTAATTACAGCTGCACCAAGGGAGCAACCCACTATTTTCGGTTTCTGACGTGTTCAGTTCAAAGTAAGCAATGAAGTTTCTTTTTTGACAATACTTGGTCAGAAAGATTGAATTGGTACTATAAAAAGAAACAATAATGGGTGCTCATCTTAGTCGACGCACGTAATTTTACGAATTTTTGGTGTTCCGAGTCTGTGAGGGTCGGTATTTTGTTGTATAACTTCTTCATTCCCGAGAAAAATTCTCTCATTAAAAATTTATTTTGTAGGTTATTTAAAACTTTGGGACTCATAAATGACAAAAATATTTTTTTTGGAAAGATGAGACCTATTGAAGGTAATGTTTCCAAATGGGTACACTGGGCTCATTTTAGTCGATACGTGTAACTGTACGTTGACTTTTGAGTATATGATGAACTGTTCTTTGATGTATAACTTCAACAGTCCAGAGAACAATTCTCTCATTAAAAAAATTATTTTATCAGTTATTTAATACTTTGAGACTCCGAAATGATAATTCGTTTTTTTAATGGGTCGCTCTGGAGGTAATGTCCTCAAATGGGTGCATTGTATATTGGATGCGTTATTACATGTGAGGCTTATTTTAGTCGATGCGTGAAACTTTACTTTAATTTTTGGTGTTTCAGTTTGTGAAAGTTAGACTTTTGGTGTTTCAACTTCAACAGTACCGAGAAAAATTCCCTCATTAAAAATAATATTAGGCATTCAGAAATGATAAAAAAAAGAAGGTTTTAATCGGTCCCCATGAAGATTATAGATAATGTACCCAAATGTGTACATTGTATAGTCTACATATCGTCAGCTTACAAGTGCTTTCTTATGGCTTTAAATTATTTCAAAGGGCTTTTAAATATATTTAAAGTTTTTTTAGGACCTATAACCTTCCAAGTGGTTTTGACGAGACATCTCGTCCATCAAGATCTGACTAATTTTGCTAATGACGAGAAATATCGGCATCAATTTTATGATGACGAGATCAAGATCTGGTCAGATTTTTCGAATGGTGAGATATCTCGTCCATCAAGAACTGGTCAGTTTTTCTATTTAAATATCCCGTCCATCAAGATCTGGTAAGTTTTGCTAATGACGAGACACCCATATGGAGGGTTAAAAACGAAAACGAAAAAAAAAACCCCAGACCTTTGTAAAGCTTTTTAAGACAGCACCAAAAAGGGAAACAGAGGACGAAAGGTTCTGCGTGACAGAGAAAATGAAGAGACTAATATCGAGAAAGGGTCCAAAAACCTTTGTGTGTAGAGCTTGTCTAAGCGTAAAAATGTATGAATAATCTTTTATATAGTGAAATGGCCTCCATTTAAAATTTATAAACACGTTGGAATTTATGAGTGAAGCGTGTATTTCAGATACCATTCCAAGCCGTACATTCCACGGGAGAACTAATGCTGGCAGAGGGAGCCAGAGGATCAGAAGGACTCGTGAAAACTATTGATTTCCTGGTTAGGTGAGCAACAAAGAGTTCGAAGACCAAAATGAGAGAGTCGGGGTTTCTAGGCCTGTCTCCAAATCCCAGCGTCCAGGACGAGGGCAAATCAGTTCAGTCAGCAGATAAATACAAGATTCAAAGTTGGGACTTCGTGCTGTGCGTTTCTGTTTTCTTTTTCTACGTATTAAAACGGCATAAGGATAATAAAATTGAATATTTAATAAGGTTTGAGATTGGAAAAAATTATCGTTACCGAAACACCGAATGATGAAGCTTTTAAAATAATGAGAAATACGTCACACTGTTTGAAAACAGAAGTTCTTCCATTCACATTTTTGACACAAATATTTTTCACCAATTCAGTTTAGAATAACTACTTTGAATCTCTGAGCTCTCTAATTCCAAAAAAAGATTGGGATTTTCTCAAATACAAGAAAATGAAACAAAAAATTGACAATTTTTGAAATTTGGTTCGTAAGTCAAAATATCATCGAGTGACAAGTAAAAAGGAGCAATACCGCAGCGACGTTCTGGAGTGATGTTATGAGGAATTACTTTTGTTGTTTCGTTTATTGTTTGCAAAAGTAAAGTTTATTTGGACTATTTTCAATAACTGTGCAATGACAGAAGTCTAGGAAGTTCAACAACGATAAATAGAAATTCATGCAAAATTAGTAATCTTACTTGTTTTGTAGAATTTCATTCTAAATTACGACAGGTAATGACGAGTTGGAAAGTGTTGTTCCCTTCATTATGATTAATTGCTGTACTTGATCCATTCTGTTTACTGAATAAACTTTTATTTAAACTATTTTCAGTAAATATACAACTGCAATTGCAGAATGTCAGAAAATGCGACCGCGAAAAGAAGATTCCAACTTGCTTCGTAGAATTTCATTCGAAATTACGTCATTAAATGACGAGTCATCCGTCTCCTTGTTGCTGAATTAACTTTTATTTTAACTATTTTTTCATAATCTGTTCTGTTGCTACTGTGTGACGTTAATTAATTAACTACCTACCTAAACTGTTTTCCTTAAACAGATAAGAAGTGCAATGACAGAATGTCACAAAGTGCAATAATAAGGAGATTCTAACTTGTTTTCGTTAAATTTCATTCTAAATTAAGTCATGAAGGACGAGCCGTCGTTGTTGCTGAATAAACTTTCCTATAAACTATTTTCCATAAATAGAGAAGTGCAGTGACAGAATGTCAGAAAGAGCAACAACAATAAAGCCCCCATTCCAAATTGCAATTGTTAAATTTCAAACAAAATTTCGTCATGAATGAGGAGCCGTCGAACATTGTTTGCCATATAAGCTAAGCCATTTTCAATAAATAGACGAGAAGTGTAATGACAGAATGTCTGGAAGCCCAACAACGAGAAAGAGAAATCCATGCAAGATTAATATTCCAACTTGTTTCGTAGAATTTCATTCCAAATTACGTCATGAATGACGAGCCGGAACGCGTTCTTCACTCATTCAAGCAACCTGTAATTAGTTTTTCTCGGATTACTTCACTCGTAATAGTCATGCTCAACTCGTGGTGATACAAAACTATCTCCACACACGACGTATGTATCATCTCGTTAAAATCCGAAATTGGCATGGTGCCAGCCCTTCCACCTCATCGCTCGTCTTGCAGAGGAAAATTCGAAAGTTAGCATAGTTAGGGCGCCAAGAAAATAGCGGTGGCGAATTCCTATCAGAAACAGAGCAATCGGTCACGTTACTCTGGAGTCGGTAGAGGATCCAAGTTGGCGTGCCTTCAATGGAGTCTTGTCTCTTTAATCTCTTCAACTTGTAATGATTTATAGCTGTTGTCAAACTTCGATAACAGATAACTGACCTTTCTCTGCCAGGTAATCTTTGGAGAACACAGAAAAACGTCGTGATGTCCGAAGTACCGTAATATGAGCAGTTACACGAAATATCAACCTTGTTGCTCTTTGGAAATTCTTTCTGTACGCATTTACGCTTGAACCGTTCCGTGTAAAACAAAGAGGTATTAATTACTCGAAAACTAAAATTTCAGAATTTATGGTGGAACAAATTTAAGGAATACAGTTATAAAATCCTCTTTAAGGGTACCACCTAAGTGAGCTTTGGAGAACACAGAAAAATGGGTCGTGATTAAAACAAAGGTATATCGATTACTTGAAAACGAATTCTATTGGGAACGATTGAAAATTCAAATTTAAGAATTTATGGAGGAACCAATTTAAGGCATCCCGTTATGAAATCATCTTTCAGGGTACCACCTAAGTGATCTTTGGAGAACACAGAAAAATGGGTCGTGATTAAAACAAAGGTATATCGATTACTTGAAAACGAATTCTATTGGGAACGATTAAAAATTGAAATTTGAGAATTTATGAAGGACCAATTTAAGGCACCCCGTTGTAAAATCATCTTTAAGGGTAATTTTTTAAATTATATACAGTAACCTCTCAACATATCGCAAAGAAAAACCACTGAAGAAATCTTTGGATCAAACACAAAAACGTCGGGATGTCCGAAGTACCGTGATATGACGAGTAGCTTGAACTGATGCTTGAGCCATTCCAAGTAAAACAAATAGATACTGATTGCTTGAAAACGAATTATATTGAAAAGGTATATAGGTCAATTGGTAGTTGAATTGACGTTGCACTAGAGCAAAACAACGACTATTGGTGACTGTCAGGGATCCATCGCGAAAGGAAAGAGCCTAGGTCAAAACCGTCATTTTGACCTACGGTTAGATGACGTAGGCTGAACTGAGCTGACATCCCCCTCTGCAAACTTCCTGGCAATGCCAGCGTGAGAACATTTAAAGCCACGGTAGATTTAACGTGCAGCAGCCCCCTGTACGCGGCGGTCTTTAGCTGGACAAGTTTCGAAGAAGCCCTATGGACGAATGAAAACCCCAATTTGAGAATTTACGGAAGAATAAATTTGAATTTAATACACCCAGTAATAAAATAATCTTCAATTATAATTCTTAAAATTAAATACCGTAACCCCTCGATATATCACGAAGAAACATAATCGAAGTTTGATGTATCGAGATCAAGGTCGAAAAAACTTGTTCATAACAAATGAAGATGGTTGGTTGGTAGTAACGTCGTACTGAAGCAACACAACGGGTTAAGTAAAACAAATAAAAAAGCACAAATTATGCAGGAAATCACACATTTTTATTTAAAATTACGTAAAACTACAAGTTAAAAATAAAACTAATATAGCTCAACCTTTTAATCAAATACTAAAATACACTAGATCTTTTTGAAAAAAAAAATTTTCCCATCCACTATTTTCGAGACCGCTTAAATCTTTTTACTAATTCATAACTTATCGAAAGAAATAATCTTTGAACTCCCAATTGTAAGTAGGGCCGAGATAACCCAGCTGGATGATTGCCGGATTAACAACAGGAGGATTGCGAGTTCGAACGTAGGTCCAGCCATACAAGTCGTATAGACAGGGTTTGGTCACGTTGGATATGTCGTAGCCTCAAATGTCCTCGCGTTGGCATGGTGTGGAAGTTTGGAAAAGGAGGTACCATCTCATGTGTTGACTTCATTATCTGACCGTGGTTTGAAATTACGAAGCGTTGCCCTTGAATCTTTTCCTTCGAATTGATCCTAGACCGTAGCCAATAGCCCGATGTGTTGCTTCATTACGACGTTAATTACCTACCTACCTAATCGTAAAGAAACAGATTTAGATTTGATATGCAGTGCGCAAACGTAAAATTCATCGGGACAAGTAAAAAAGTCGAATGCCCGATGCATAAAGTCGAGCTTTAACCTTCTTGGTGCTTGTCTTATGAGGTATCTGGTCCTTATCAAATCTGACCGGATCTCTAAAACGAGATAACTCGTAATTAGAAGAAAAATGAACATATCTTGATCTCGTCATCATAACGAAATCGGCAATCTCTTGAGCAACCTACAAGTAAAAGTACGAAATATTTTGTTCGTGTTTTCATATATTTTCCAGACAGTCGTAATTTGACAAGCTTTCCAAAAGAAAAATAAGCCATTCGCGAAAACGACATGTTCATCAAGTCCAAATAACGTGCAACAAAGCTAATATATTTCGATTAACATTTCTGTTGTTTTATCACCGGGAGAGAAGTTACAAAATTGAGATATGTAGACAAAAAGTAAATTGAAAATCTTTTTGATGTTGCTGCAACGACTTTGTGAACCACCAGACGGCTTGTAACTGTATTAACTCTTTAATCTAATATAGTCTGTCAACAGCAGAATGATGGATGCCCACTGCGAGAAGTGTTGTGAGTTGTCACGAGTCCTATATTTTTGTATATAATTGTCCATAATAAATATATACGGACAAAAGCATTTGGACACTGCAGAAATTCGGAGTACCCATCTTAGCGTGGGATTGTTTTCCTGGTTAAGACTCGGCCCATTGCGTTATGTACCTGGTACCATAAACGTTGACGTGTACCTCGACGTCCTAGATAATTCGGCCTTGCCTACACTACGGCAATACTGCGACGGGGATGGTTGTTTCTTCCAACAGGATCGAGCTCCATGTCATACTGCAAAAAAGTACGCTGGACTGGTTTCCTGAAAATGAGGCGAATTTGCTTGACTGGCCTGTTTAAAGACCCGATCTCAATCCGATCGAGCACTTGTGGAACAAACTGGAGCGACGAGTACGACAGTGCCACGCAAGCTCATCTTCACAATCTTTTCTCACAGCCTTGCAAGAGGCATGACGAGCTATTCCTGACCAAACTTGCAGAGAACTTGTGGAAAGTATGTCTCGACGTGTTGCAGCTGTAATACAAGCAAAGAGCCTACCCGTGACTAAATAGATTAATAAAGCACTTTTTCTGAAAAACATGCAGTGTCCAAATACTTTTAAGACCGTCGTGTAGGTGGGGGCTGGTGAAATCTACTGAGGTCTTAAATGTGCTCACGACAGTGTGCTGTGAAAGTTTTGGAGAATGGGCTCATGTTGACATCGTACCTTTCCTTTCGAGATTGATCCAGCACCTTCGCCAATACCCTGCTGTGTTGCTTCAGTGTGACGTAAATTAACAACCCACCTATCTACCTATTCATGAATGTTTTTCTAATAAAACTTTTTTAATAAAAGGTATAAAATGCGAAACATTTTTCAAAAAAGAAATGGCACAGAGGCAATGCTAGTCCGACCAGAGTTTAAAAAAAAAGGTTAAATCAATTTCTTCTATATGCAAAGATCACACCTTTTTTGTTTTCACATTCCCAAGCAATTCGCAATTCGCGTTGGTGGGAAAATCATTAAAATCACGATCGAACAGCATTTTTTTGTGGACAAAGGTGGGAATTGCAAACGTGTTATTTACAACACACTGTAGAGCACAAAGGTAAGAGTTTTTGTATTATAGTGATTTTCATTACGAATGCGGAAACAGAATTCTGTTATTACTAATTGAACTATTTGTTCACAACACCTTGTGCTGCAGAAAAATTTCTTTCCCATGATCGGTTTATTTCGTGTTTTGCATGGGTCACTCACCTCAGCAGAACCTTCCTCTTTGCTCTTTTCCATCAAAAGTGTCATTTTGAAATAATAATGTGATAGCAAATGTGAGGTCTATGAAGTTATTTTATTCTACGACAGATCTTAGCTCATCCACCATAAGCCATGTGTTTGCAAATATATCTTATACATTTTAGACCTGTTTGCATTTTCTACTTATGGCTTTAACAAATCTTTAATTTATGAGGATTTAAGTCAACTTAAGTATTTATTTTTGTAAAATCAGAAACAATTGGGTTTATGCCTGAACCTTTTCCCGACCCATCTGAATACGTCCTAGTCTTTGACGATTGCTACATGCTGTTTTTTTGTATCTAATACTTAATAACACCCAAGAACAAAAATGATCACTCAAACAATTGTTTATTTCGAATGCTTTGTTTTCAAGCGTTATGAGGCAACCGATACATTTTAACAATCGTTAACCTTGATCAAACTTGGCGATATTGACTTCTTGACTAGCAAGGCAAAATATCGAAATTTTAAATACGTTACCAATTGTTAAAACAAAAGTTGATGAAGGAATGATTAGAGCAGGAATGTAAGTTGCGTTGTAGGCAACAAAATAAGCCATCTCATTTCCTTCTAACCACTGATTGACAATGCGACGCATAAAAAATAAGTTTCTGAAAACTCCATAACACAAAAGAAATGATGAAACCGGCGAATATAATGCAAAGAAAAACAAAAACGCACGGCAATTCGCCACCCTTTTGTCACTCTCGCACTGCTTTCATTAGATGTCCAGGGGAAGAAAAGTTTGGTTAGAAGCAGACGAACACAATGCAGGAACACAGATGTAGGCATGAATTCAAAACAGTTTCTGTCACCTGCTCCCCAGTAGTTTGCAGTCATGACAAAACAAAGTTACAGTTACCCTAAAATCAAAACAGACAAAAACGCGTGCATTACCCAAAGTCGTCGAATCTTATATTGGATTGAATGTCGAATTGATATTGCTGATGCGATTCGAATAAACTTTGAAAAACTCAAGATGAAACATAAAAGGAAAGGGGATCCATTTTACGACTAATGTTAGCCTAAATCAGATCACCGAGTCTCCGTGCTACGCTGAAGTAACCCTGCACAAATATTGTTAGGTCAGTAGCAGACTTATCTTTTTCTTTTCTAACAGCGCGAAATAATCCCCCTGGAATTCGTATCGACCGGCAGAATGAAAACTGCAAGAGAAATCGAAGAAACCTCACAGATGTGGAATACTTATTGGGATTCTCGGTGTCTGCTTCTTTTTCTCTCAAAAAATCTTTACATATCTGAGAAAGTAGAATATTTATGTTGAAAGCCGGCATGGAAGACTAACCTTGCTGGGAGTGAAAGGATTCAGTTGCTTACTTGGCGTAAACGAGAAACAAATCATAATTTCTTTTTCTGCTCTTTGTATTGGCACGAAATAATTCCGTTTGTAATGAGATGCTTAATAAATGTCAACCTATCTATTTCATTGGTTCATATACTGTGGGATCTTATTACGTCTTTTTATCCCAATGAGGGTTTGTGTGTCAAAGAGAGGTAATGTTTCTCAGTCTGTGATATTTTCAACCGTGACAGCTTAATTAACGTAATATTTCTTTTGTTTGTTTGAGAAACACAAAGAAATTTTAATCACACCACCTTTCTTTTCACATGTCTCTTTCGTTATCTTTCGCACCACGGTCACGCCCACTTTCTAGAAATAATAACTATCATCTCTACATCATTAATACATCATTATTCCTTATGACTTCGTCTTAGCGCTTTTCTGAGACGTATGATTTTTCTTTTTTAACTGAAAATACTCGTTTATTATTCGTTTTTTCTAAAACTTCCAACTAAAAAGAGATTTAATTGTTCGTTTTAGTATTTAACGTTTCTCTCTAGATTGTACGAATTATTCCACACAATTTTTATATTACACCCTTTTCCGTGTCTATAACATGTGCAAAAGTCGTTGATTGTCCTCATGCCCATTATACCCGTGTCACATATACCGTTTTAATATCATAGACTCTCCTATATGCTTTTGCGTGACTTCTACTAGTACATGTAGACAGGCTACTTGAACGTGAGTAGTGCACAAAGACTATAAAGAATGCAATATACGATAACGATAAGATACGTCAAGAGATATTAGGTCTTTTGGTTAATGATGTAGCAGTAAAGAGATATTGGGGAGTTTTTTGGTTAATGACGTAGCTGTAAAGATGTATTGGAAGGTTCTTGGGATAAAATAGACAACCAAAATCTTTCCAGATCGATATTTTTGAAAATATTCAAAATTCCCTCCAGGAAAATAATACGGTTATTTGTATCTAATAAACCCAAAAGACCTTATTTTAAGATTATTTCTTTTAAGTAGTTTTCAAGCTTTAAAATGACGCATTACCTGTTATTAATGTGTTAAGAAAAAAATTAAAAAATTTTGAAGATGTAAACATTTTTATCCTAGCAGCTTTTGAAATGTCTCTTTATGGCTGACTTATCGAAAGTAACTTTTTTTTTTCACTATGTATCTTAAAATATATCAAAGGTAAACGCTAGAAATTTTTATAAAGTAATCCTAGGACTCAAGAACATTTTAAATACAGAGTTTATGGGGTTAAAAAAATTATTGTTTAAAATAAAAACAAACTTAAGTATTTTGTACGAAATATTTTGCCGTGTATGATACATTTCAAATATATGAGGGGAAAAAATGTTAATTAAGTGGCTGGTTAAAATATCTACTATTAAATGATATGTAGTAAAACAACTATAGTGCCTAGGATAAGTTCAATTCTGAAAGGTACATCAAAGCCTTCTCATTTTAACATAGGAAGCAATGGGTTAGGCATTACTACCTTAACTGAGGAATATATCGAAAAGGAGCTTCGTGAAATGTCATTAAATACCAGTAATGTAGATAGACACTTCAATTGGAATGAGAAGATAGTAATCTTCGATTTGGACATTAACGCCACGTGGATTTATTCAGGCATTAAAGAGTTCTCTGCAATTCGATTTCAAATAATTTTCTATCACATTTAAATCAAATGTTGGAAACAGTGGGGTGAATTCTAGAGAGGTGCTAGGAAATAAAGAAATTAATTTACGTATCCATTAAAGGACCGCTTAAAAAGTAATTTATGATTATCCAATCACTTAAAAACTGACCAGATATATTATTAAAATTGGTAATATGTATATATATGTATATATACACACACACACACATATATATATATATATATATATATATATATATATATATATATATATATATATATATATATAAATTAATACATTAAACAAAAAGATTTTGGATATTAGAACATAGATGTAGACAATCTAAATACTCTTAATAAAAAGTTCCCTTAAAATTCTTTACTAATGTGCTATAAAAGTGAAAGTATTTTTAAAAAATACTTAAAATCAACTGGAATCAATTTGGAGGAGAGTTCTCCATAACACTTTGTATTACATTTATTTCCAAAGTTATACACCAAATATATTCCATTTCTAAGAACTTGTGCACACCTAACAGAAATAGTCTTTCATTTCAAGTCCTGATGCCTAGGATTACTTGTTCCTTGTCTTCTGTTTGGTGCAGTTTGACCGCCATATATGGCTATTGCGTCATAAACCCCACCAACTTGATGTCTAGGTGGATACCAGACAAAAAAAAATCTCACCCTCCCTTAAAAAACTAAAAAATTTTATGTGCAAAATGTATTATAATATGATGAGTCCACCCATTAAATCTCTTTTTCAAACACCCTATTTTTTGGCATAGTGTTCAGCAAAACGTGAAAACGTATTTTAAAAGTCTATTTTTTTATTGGAATATTTTGACGAAAAACCTGCATCATCTAATTGAGGCAGTAAGAGTCCTGAAATCAAAGATATGGATCCAAACACAAACGCAGATCCGTTTAAAGGATCAACAAGTGAAACAAATGCATCTTATCAGTACAGGTCAGCTATAGCGTTTTTTGATGTAACGGTAAACCAGCTTATGGTAATCACTCCCGCTTGCTTCCATAAAACACGAACGTATCGTCACCTGGGTTCTTTTTATAAAGACACGTTTCAGCTTCTGAAGACTGTCTAGCGATAAGAGGAGAACGACAAATCCAACCAATCCTCACATGAATATTTTGATGAAAATCAAACACACTATAAGTCAAATAGACCCCGAATTGAGTCAGTAAGAAGCCCGAGAGCATTGAGTTAGATCCGAATTGTGGCAATAAGAAGTCTAAAGGAAGATTTCGATTTAGATCCGAATTGAGGCAATAAGAAGTCTAAAGGAACATTTTGATTTAGATCCGAACTGAGGCAATAAGAAGTCTAAAGGAACACACATTTTAAGATCAAAATATAAAAATAAATCCGTTTAATGGATCAATTAGTTAAACGAATGCATCTTATCAGCACGTCAGCTGTGACATTTTTTGATGTATCGGCAAATCAGTTCTTCATCATCACATCCGCTTGTTTCCATGAAGCACGAACGTATCGACACGTGTCTTTCTTTTCATCTAGACAAGTTTCGGCTTCTGCAGGCTGTCCAACGTACGGAGTAGAGCAACAAATCAAACCAATTCTTATTTGAGTATTTTGACGAAAAGCAGACGAACCATATATTGGACCCAAATCGAGACAGTAAGAAGTCTGAGAGCATTGATTTAGATCCATACATAAACGCCAATCCGTTTAACTGATCAATTAGCGAAACGAATGTATCTTTGCAATTTTGGCGTTTTTTGATATGACGTTAAACCACCTTATGATCATCAACATCAACTACCTTCCATGAAGCACGAAGGTATCGATATCTGGATTCTTCTAATTTATACACGTTTAGGCTTCTGAAGGCTGTCCAGCGGGCGGAGTAGAGCGACAAATCAAACCAATCCTTACTTGAATTATTTTGACAAACAGCAATTTTGTCAGAAAGAAAACCCACTTTAGGTCCTCAGACCCAGAGGCAAAGAAGTCCAAAAAAGCATTGATCTAGACCCCAATGCAAAGGGAAATCCGTTTAACCGATCAATTAAGGAAACGAATGCAACTTATCAGTGCAGGTCAGCTGTGGCTTTTTTTGACGTAACGGTGACCTAGCCTGTGATCATCACCTCCGACTCTTTCCGAACTTATCGACGACGGGCTCTTTTAATCTTGAACCGTTTCGGCTACTGAAGACTGTCCAGTGGGCGGAGTAGAGCGACAAATCAAACCAATCCTTACTTGAATTATTTTGACAAACAGCAATTTTGTCAGAAAGAAAACACACTTTAGGTCCTCAGACCCAGAGGCAAAGAAGTCCAAAAAAGCATTGATCTAGACCCCAATGCAAAGGGAAATCCGTTTAACCGATCAATTAAGGAAACGAATGCAACTTATCAGTGCAGGTCAGCTGTGGCTTTTTTTGACGTAACGGTAACCTAGCCTGTGATCATCACCTCCGACTCTTTCCGAACTTATCGACGCCGGGCTCTTTTAATCTTGAACAGTTTCGGCTACTGAAGACTGTCCAGCGGGCGGAGTAGAGCGACAAATCAAACCAATCCTTACTTGAATTATTTGGACAAACAGCAATTTTGTCAGAAAGAAAACCCAATTTAGGTCCTCAGACCCAGAGGCAAAGAAGTCCAAAAAAGCATTGATCTAGACCCCAATGCAAAGGGAAATCCGTTTAACCGATCATTTAGGGAAACGAATGCAACTTATCAGTGCAGGTCAGCTGTGGCTTTTTTTGACGTAACGGTAACCTAGCCTGTGATCATCACCTCCGACTCTTTCCGAACTTATCGACGCCGGGCTCTTTTAATCTTGAACCGTTTCGGCTACTGAAGACTGTCCAGCGGGCGGAGTAGAGCGACAAATCAAACCAATTCTTACTTGAATTATTTTGACAAACAGCAATTTTGTCAGAAAGAAAACCCACTTTAGGTCCTCAGACCCAGAGGCAAAGAAGTCCAAAAAAGCATTGATCTAGACCCCAATGCAAAGGGAAATCCGTTTAACCGATCAATTAAGGAAACGAATGCAACTTATCAGTGCAGGTCAGCTGTGGCTTTTTTTGACGTAACGGTAACCTAGCCTGTGATCATCACCTCCGACTCTTTCCGAACTTATCGACGCCGGGCTCTTTTAATCTTGAACAGTTTCGGCTACTGAAGACTGTCCAGCGGGCGGAGTAGAGCGACAAATCAAACCAATCCTTACTTGAATTATTTTGACAAACAGCAATTTTGTCAGAAAGAAAACCCACTTTAGGTCCTCAGACCCAGAGGCAAAGAAGTCCAAAAAAGCATTGATCTAGACCCCAATGCAAAGGGAAATCCGTTTAACCGATCAATTAAGGAAACGAATGCAACTTATCAGTGCAGGTCAGCTGTGGCTTTTTTTGACGTAACGGTAACCTAGCCTGTGATCATCACCTCCGACTCTTTCCGAACTTATCGACGCCGGGCTCTTTTAATCTTGAACAGTTTCGGCTACTGAAGACTGTCCAGCGGGCGGAGTAGAGCGACAAATCAAACCAATCCTTACTTGAATTATTTTGACAAACAGCAATTTTGTCAGAAAGAATACACACTTTAGGTCCTCAGACCCAGAGGCAAAGAAGTCCAAAAAAGCATTGATCTAGATCCCAATGCAAAGGGAAATCCGTTTAACCGATCATTTAGGGAAACGAATGCAACTTATCAGTGCAGGTCAGCTGTGGCTTTTTTTGACGTAACGGTAACCTAGCCTGTGATCATCACCTCCGACTCTTTCCGAACTTATCGACGCCGGGCTCTTTTAATCTTGACCCGTTTCGGCTTCTGAAGGCTGTCCAACGAGTGGCGATGTCCGAAAGGAAAGACCGCCGAGCAGAAATCGCCAACATGTAAGTCATCGCTCTTTTTTTCATAAGTGATGTGATAAGGACTGTCGTCCGCTCATCACTTCACAGTCGACTTGTAGTAAGAAGTGAATTATCTTTGATGCTACCCGAATCCGCACAGTAGCGGCAGAGAAGTAAGCTATCAAAACATTTTTCTTTCGTGATATTAAAAAGTTCCTCTGTCTCACGAAGAGACGTGCGCGTCATTAGAGTAAGAGAAAGACTGCTCTTTCCTAAAAGTAATTAAGCACTTGGGCGACGTTCTGTAACAGTGACGTGAATGTTCCGTCTCTAGTTTAAGACGTGATAATCTTGTTGGAATGTGCAAATAGTATTGCTGTCGGCTTTATGATATTCAGTTTGACCTTTGCTTTTAACGTGAGGGGTAAATAAACGTTTCAGGACCGCTTTTGGCACGACACTGATTCTAAATTAATGTAATTTATTAAACATTAATGATGAATCAACGGAATATTATAAATTAACTTTTATGAAATAACAATAAGCAGTTAACGTAAATTAGAAAATAACGACAAATTCATGGAACATCGTAAATTAATGTTCAATGAATAATAATAAATTATTATAATTTGATATATTATAATATGCTGTGCAAATAGTATTGCTGTTAGTTTTATGATTTTCAGTTTGTCTTTCGCTTTTAATGTGAGGAGTAAATAACCATTTCAGAGGATCGCTTTTCACAAGCACAAAACTGATTGTGAATTAATGTAATTTATTAAACATTAATAATGAATCAATGGAATATAATAAATTTACTTTTATTAAATAAAAATAAGCAATTAACGTAATTTAAAAAATAATGACAATCGAATATCGTAACTAATGTTCAATGAATAATAATAAATTATTATAATTTATCAAATAATAATAATGAATTAATGAAATATCATAATTAGTGTTCGTTAAATCATAATCATAAACTAACGTCGTCTTTTAAACAATAACAAAGCAATAAAATATCATAAATTACCGTTCGTTAAACACAATAGTAGCCATAAATTAATGAAATTCGTTACATAGTTACAAATTGATGAAAAACTTATTAAATAACTATAAATTATAGATAAATGAAATACACGAAGAATTATTTTAAATTAATGAAATTCAATAACTAATTAATAATAATTAATGTAATAAATAATAATTATACACTATTGTTATTTTATATAATTAATCCTAAATTAATGTATTTTTTTAAATAAAAACTCTGAAAACAAGGAAAATTAATTTAAAAGAGAATTAAATAAATAAAATATAATAAAACGTGTCGTTTAATTCAACTCATTCTACAGATATCTTCAAAAAAGCGTTTCATTCAGTTACTTCACAAATCAATTTTTTGTCAATGACCGATACATGGAATTTACGCAAGATTAGTGGCAAAAACCTGAAGTCTGGAAAACGGCAAATTATTGATTTTTCAGTTAGTATTCGGGGTCTTAAAAAACAAATAGAAAATACGACCTAAGCATCAATTTTTATATACCTATAAAGATTTTAAACGCCGACTACAGCAAACATTAAAGTTAACTTTTTCACCAAAGGCGACCATAAAATCTTTTAGTGAAATTTCTGTCAGTAATATCTAGTGAAAGTAAAAACATTTATCCTCCTTTTAGTTACTTTTATTTTACATCGTTTTTTACTTTTGTTGTAAAATAAGTAACAATGAGTACATTAAGAAAATGATTCTTTAGGCGCTTATACTATGTACTCCGGGACCCAGTATCAAATTAAATGACGGACCCCGTGTAAAATAATTACGGGGACCCAAAAAGACCACAGTATAGAAAAATCATTTATTGTTTTGTTTTAGCTTAACAGCCTTTTAGAATATGTGTGCAAAATTTCATAGCTTAGTTACATTATTCCACGCGTTATTGAAAATGTTCCATCGAATGTAAGTAGTGAAACTGACTATTTTTTTAAATTTGAAATTCCTTTTCTCAGCTTTCTATTTCTCGACTACTATTTATTTAATATGCTAAAGATTATTCTAAACTGAGATTTAAAGCTGTTTGTGGTCGTATTTAATGTATAACCTTGTGCACAGGGTATAAGGATTTGAAGATCAGTTGATTTTTTTCTATGTCAAACTCAAAAAGGATAACTGTTTTTTCACCACTTTTTTATGGTGTCGGAGAGAAAAATGTAAAAAGTAAAAGTAATAATGCATGCAAATCTAAGCAACATTCAAATTAATGTTTTAGTTATTCGTATAAAAAGATTTTTTCGTCTTTGAAATGTAATTTCGTGCATTATTTCTCTATATCCAATTTATGCCATATATTTTATGCCATCTATACATATAGTTTTTTTCTAAAGAAACCATTTATATCCAGATTCAGCTTGGGTTAAAATTCAATAATGCCAGGTTCAAAGAAAACAGAGAACATCTAAAGTTAAAAAGAAGCTTTCACGATATCAATAAAGGTTAAGAGTAGGAGCTGTGTTAAAATTCGTGCGTGGCATGCATATATTTGTCCTCTAAAAAGCTGATCTACGTTAAAATTCAGTAAGGTTAAAATTCAATAGCCACGGGTTCATAGGAAACAGAAAACTTTTAAGGTTAAAAAGAAGCTTTCAAGATATCAAAAGTAGGAGCGGTATGTTAAACTCATTTACTATTCGTCTGCGGCATGCATATATTTTTTTCTCTAAAAGCTATTCATGTTTAGGTTCAACCAGGCATAAGGTATAGGTGAAAATAGCAAATAGATGACAGAAACCTTTTACGGTTAAAAAGAAGTTTAAAATATATCAACACGCTAAAGATAGAAGCGGCGTTACACTGTGTGTGGCATGCATATATTTTTCTCAAAATAACTATTTACATCCAGATTCAGCAAGGTTAAAATTCAATAGCGCCGGGGACTACCCATCTAACAACGCAGATGACAGAACAATTGCTATTATTTTGAAGAAAATAATGAATTGCAGAAAATCACAGCCAAAGAGCAATAAATTTGTAGGTAATTGCACAACAGAGGTGACAAGTATGCGAGTTCTTCGAGGCCGACTGTACGTAATCACTTGCTCCCTTAGACGTCGATTTACCGAATACCAAAAGAAAAAGATCTAATGAACGTGCTAAAATAATGTCTGCAATTTCCAAGAGGTAAAACTGCGCTATTTTATTCCCTTCTCTCTAATTCTCGCAAGTTTAATTGAAATATACTACTACCAAAATGTAGGTACCTTTGTGTTCCCGCATTATAGGCGGATATTTATGGAAGAAGATGTGGGAGAGGCTTCGTTGTGGGAAATAAGAGCTTATAGGAAAACTTGGGGTGTAAATTTATTAAACGACCAGCTATCCAAACGATGAGCAAAAATAAAGTAACGCATTTCATGTGATGTTTTTAGTAGCACTATTAATGGTGAAGTTTGTTGCAGCATGGACGAATTAAGAGGAATTCATATTAGTTTTGTAATAGAGAAAACTATTATAAATAGCATTTAATATCTCAAAGATATATATTCATATTAGGGCTAAGTGAATAGGAAGAAACAAGAAACCCATTACAAAATTAAACCCACATGATTCTTATTTCTTCTTGTTGACACTTATTTCTGAAAATTATATTCATATTAAGGCTAGATATATAGGAAGAAACAAGAAACCCATTAGAAAACGACCCTCACTTGATTCTAATTTCTTCTTATTGACACTTATTTCCAAAATTTATATTCATTTTAAGGCTAGACAAACAAAGAAACAAGAAACCCATTACAAAATAACACTTAATTCTTATTGACACTTATTCTAAAAGTTGCCTTCATATTAGGGCTAGATAAATAGGAAGAAACAAGGAGCATAATAAAAATTACACTTGGCACTTATTTTTCTATCATGTAATAAATAGTACCCGTATCTATAAAATTAATCCATGCCTGCTGTTGACCACGTGAATGTATAAAAAATAAAATAAATAAAGGCATTACCTTTTACTTTTCCAATAAGTAATCCCATAAATTTTACAGATATACACATTATCCGAAGTTAATCTTGTAATTGTGAAAACATGCAAAGTAAATTATAAAACAAGAATAAAGGTATAATTTTATGTAGATTAATCACTTACTAAATCCCCAATCTCCGAGCACTTTCACGTATAAGATAAGGTCATATCTCAAGGAACTTACCTTACTAAATCTTATTACATCTTTTAACAAATCTTTTGAGCAGAATTGTTATTGCTGTTCTGAACTAAATGCGGCATTAAATGCTAAGTTGTCTACATTTTGTTGAATCGAATCAGTAAGGGTTCAAACAAAACATCAGAGCCTGAAGTCTTCAGAGTAATGAATGTGTCACACCGGGACATTCAAGCTTTGGAATTTCAACGAAACGTGAGAAGTTAGTACTAACTTCTCAGCATTAGTATATATTTTACTACATGACGTCAGCCTCACTATAAGAGTCTAACTACACGAGAAACAGCCTCAAGGACTTAGTCACATCAGGTGCAAGAGTTTGAAGACAGTTTATTGAAAGCTTAATATCTACAGGATCCTGTAGTACCCCCCGTTTATGAATATTAAAATAACTTTTTATCTCCAAACGCTATAACTTTTCTACCTACAAACTTCTATTCATAACTTCCTACTGTCCCCATTCAGCTACATTTTAACCCTCTAATGGTTTCGACGAGAAACCTCGTCCGTCAAGATCTGACCGAGTTTGCTAATGATGAGGTATCTCGTCTATCAACTTTTGATCCGTTTCGTAAATGACGAGATACCTCTACGTGATAAAACTACCCTATACCTAACTGTCCATCAGTTCAATGAAGAGTAGGACTCATATAAGAAAAGTCGCCACGAAAATTGGAGTATGATTCAATGGAGACAAATAATTGAGAGAGTATACATTCAGTTTACAGACTGAATTTCGTTGAGTGACACTTTGAAGATAATAGGTGTTATAATCGCGTTTCCATCGTGATGGACAAGAGCAGAGGTTCATTTCCTTCACTGAAGTATCGTTTATGGCCAGAAGTTCAAAAACTAGTAACTTTAACTTCATATTAAAACTCTTCAAAGACGCCGCAAGTCTAGTTTTCCCCAGAGAATGATATTCGTCCAAGTGGTGGATGACTTTCTCCCAAGTGAAGACATTTATAATGTGAAGTGGTCAATGTAAAGGTTATGGGGTATTAATATGAAAGATAATGCGTTGGAATACACTACCTAGATGTGCAAATTGTATTTCTCTAGCCACCAAGGTCTATTAAGAAATCAGAACTTGTTCCAGAGTAGAATTTGCTGTTCAAAGTTCTTGGTTTGGCTTGTCGCGCTACAGTCATTTTATGCTACATGAGGGCTAATTATATTCAGAGTTCTTGGACAACCTGGTAATAAATATGTGGGTTGGGTGACTGAAATAACACCTTTTACTTACATTGTTTTCTCAGCGTACTTTACACTTATATCCTGTTTTTCAAAATTTGATGAAGCAAAGGTTTTTTAATGACTTACCTTTGTGTGCTGTACTACCATTTTTATAAATGAACATTCCACATTTCGTGCAGTTTTGACGAGTAATTTATAAAATACTCACATGTATATTAATCAATCCTCTATTTTGGTTCGCAGTGTAAATTCCTTTTGAAATATGACTAAGGTGAAGAAATTGATAAGTTACTTACCTTTCTATATCATGGCTATTAGCAGAAGACAAATTAAAAATCCACACATTATTAACCCCTCTAAATCATAAATTGATTTATACGTGCAAATGATCAATTTGTAAAATATATTGTAGAATGCATGTTTGAACTCGCAAGCATCTTCTGTAAATGATTCGCCCTGCTGTCTGTTCCCGGACCTTGAGACTTAATACCATGGGTTGTTTTTCTCTCTACAGTGCCAGCAAAACTTTCATTGTGTGTGTCCATTTACTTGACAGAAAAACATTGCTTGGTGTAGCTTGGCCATATCTGGCCCTTGTACCATAAAAACCCCAACCAACCTTAATGCAATGGCGAATCAAGTCGTTTTGACGAATTAGGTGCAAATAACTTTGATGTCCCTTGTCCGAAATTATTTACATAATTTCGGACCCAAATATATGTGTATAAAGTATCAAAAGAAGCACCTACCAATTTTTTGTGATCCAAAAAGTGACCAAGCGTCTGGATGATGAGAGAGATCGAGACAAACCGTCAAATGAGTCAGATTTTAAGAGATATAAGCTGTAGAGGACCCTAAGGGGAAAGGTGATAGACGGTCTTGCACCACATGTGATATAACGATGAAAAAGCTTATCTTCCCTCTCTGTAAATATTTCCCCCATTCATTGCAATTAAACATATTTAATAGTAAAGTACGTCTCTCTTCCCTTAACCAACAAAATAGAGTTCGACAAGAGGATATCTATATTTTTTTCACAAAAACATAAACCAACCGAATCTTGCGCCACAAAATCCAATCAAACATTCGATCCTCTGCTAAGAAAATGTAACGTCTTAGCAACGACCATTCAAAACATTAGATTGAACGATACTCCAGAATGTCTCTGAATCATTATTAGGAAAATACAGGCTAGGGAACAAGACTCAGTAAAAGTGGAACACAATAACACAATTACTTTTCTTACGTCCAGGACATATAGTTTAAGTCCAAAACCACTTCATATGCATAAAATGTACTGTATCAAGGCATTGTCTATCGATACTGAGTTAAGGATCACTTTAACTTGGACAATATTGATTACTTTCTATCACGCAAACCAATAGTCCACGAACCCATAACCTTGGCAAACGACACCAATGAAAAAGTATCATGATACACATAATCTATACTGAACTTATACTTTATTAATATATTATTTTATAATTACCAGACTCGTTCGGGAAAAAGAGTCTAAAACAGAATGCATTCCCTTAAAATATATTTTAAAGGATCCAATTAACACTCCACTTTCGACGAGATAACTCGTCCATCAAGATCCGAGTAACATTGTTAATGAACAGACAGAATTTTTAAACTGCACAATTTTTTTCGGAGGTTGAAGTATTTTTAAGGATCTTAATTCAATAAGTAATCTGCTTCAGTGAAGTGTTTTGTTCTGTTACCTCAATCAATTCTTGTGTCTTTTTTCTTAGTTTCTTAATCACGTATTTTTTGTTTTCTTTAATTGGATATTTTTCTGCAGTACGTAACTCTTTGTAGGATGCACTTTGACCATCCATGTGGTTTAGACGAGATATTTCGTCCATCAAGAAAGTACCGACTTTTTGACGATGGCAAGATCAAGATCTGGTCATCATACCATCCGAAACACCTCGTCGAAACAACCGCCAGGATGGTTAAAACAACGGTACAGCTACAGTCTACGTTTAGTCCGGTGGCAACGGCCCTTGTGCTTTTTTTTTTTGGCGCTCTTCTAATGCTGCTGAGGAAAGAATTATTTAAAAAATATTTTTCTTTTTACAACGGAAAGTAATAAGCTTAAAAAACACATTTGTGAACGCTTTAAAAAATATATTGTACACATAAATATAAATTTACGTAAATAAAATACATAAAATACAACCTGATACGACAGCACTGTACCGTGACATAAAAATTAAAATTAAAGAAAATTCCTCAACTGGGGAAAAACCATTAAAAGAACCAATGAAATCAAAGGATAGTTTAAAATTAAAATAACCAATGGAATCGAAGAAAAATTTCAAAAGAACCAATGAAGTGAAAGGACACTTTAATGGATGTTAAATAAATTTTCTAGAATATTCAAAATGAAAAAAAACATCCTCTTGCCGAGGTTGCCTTAAAAACCGAAATAAGCGTAATACAGATGGGTTGCCTTAACCTGCCTAAAAAAAAACCGCCAAGTTTGTTGCCACCGGGGAAAACGCAGACTATAGCTGTACCAAAACAACTTTATTTATATATACATATACATACACAAAAAAATATTTTTTTCTCTCTCCCTCTCTCTCTCTCTCTCTCTCTATCTATCTATATATATATATATATATATATATATATGTTAACCTTTTATTACATTTTTATAACCCTTCAAAATATGATTTAAAATAGGATAAACGCAGTATCTGTTTTGTAGGGGCACTTTTGCATGTCTGATATATTCTACAACCATAACAAGTCCTCTAAAAATAGATATTTACGAAAAATGTACTTCGGATAGCATTGTCAGCTTTCGATAAACTTGCCATAAAAACTGATATTCCATTCAGAGATTCCGTTCTTTTTGCCTCTCAGCAACATTTTTGATGTTCTTTCATTTCTTAGAAAGGTGCACGAAAAGATTAACCGACGAACAAAAAGTTTCGGATTTTGAACAAAGTGAATGAAGATGCGAAAACCCGTCCATATCCATTGAAAGGAAACATCGATACAAAAATTCAGGGCAGCTCAATTATTTAAAGTTAACTTCTACGAACAATGCTCACCGAATGCTTTTAAATAGGTACTGTTTGATATTCATTCAATGGAATAAACAGCAAAATCATAAACATAACTGGGACCAATAAATTATCCGAGGGAACTATAAAATTACCCAGCCCCTTTCCTTAGAGTTATCGTGGCTATCCAGCTTCTACTGCTTGTAATTCACTCTCAATTTAAAAGACTATTTGTTTATGGGATAAAAAAAAATTTACAAATTCTTCTTTTATTTATAAATAACTCAAAAGTATGCGAAATAAAAATCGAAATAAAGCGGAATAGTGCGTTTATTTAAATAAATTATATCAATATATAATATAAAGAATGATGCATTATGTCTGTTCTCCGAATACATGAGAAAAACTGCCTCTCTCAGAGCATTAAAATATTGTTCACTTGCAACACTTGTCAACAAATCTTATTTCTCTCGATTTTATGGCTTCACGTGGAATTTTTGTCACTTTAAAATATTTAAGATATTTTCTGAATGCTCTTTTCCTTACAGGTTCACTTCAAAATGGGTTCTATAAAGTAATGATCACAATTTCGTAAGCTGTGCAATCGATTTGAGAAATGGGAATATTTATTTGTATAAATTAGAAAGTCTCTCAACAGTAGAGAGATGTTCAGCTGTTTTATATTTTGCTTTGATGCTCTAGCACATAGAAAAGTTCTTAAATCTTTTAAGACTATAATTTGTTAAAATTTCAATGTTTCGTTTGTAAAATGTAGCAGTTTGAGGAGCGATAGTGCCATTTTCACTTTGCCTGGGATACAATATATAGAACCTTTCTATATTATTTCAAAATTTTTAAATAAAGCTTGCTGTAAAGTTTGGTTGTTTATTCTTACTCTAAGATACTTAAAAGTACACTAAATTTGGAGGAATTAATGTTGTAACGTATGTTGGTATTCATTTTTTTTACTAGTTTACATTCATTTTTTTTTTACTAGTTTACATTCATTACTAGTTTGTATGGTATTCATTTTAACTTCAGTTCAACATTTCAAATCTTTACAGTAGTAACTATTTCTGTGGCACCCAGGCTTATTTTTGCTTATTTAGGCCTCCAAGGGCTTTTGACGAGATATCTCGTCCATCAAAATATGAACAATTTTGCTAATGACGAGATATTTCGGCATTACGATGTTGTGATATTTTGATGATGAAGAGATCAAGATTTGGTCAGTTTTTTTCTAATCACGTGAAACGACGATAGCTTGTCCTTCAAGGTTCTCGTCAGTTATGCCAATAACGAGAAACCTCATCGAAATAACCACAAGGATGGTAAAAGTTTGCTTTTTGATACAGAAATTCCGTGAATCTTCGTAAAGGAAACTGGAAATCATACTCTAAAAATCTGAATAAAATCCCGTATACGCTGCTGGTCTCTAGACCAACAGCGTATAAAAGATTTTGTTTCAAATGTAATTTTTTAATGCAAAATTAAGAACTTACCGCATTTTTAACACGGTCTTTTTCACGTTTTTTTTTTGTTGCTTTTACCAGGTAAAGGGATTACAAAAAGTCCATAAAAAGTGACATAACTCGGTTGAACTAAGTGCACGAATAACTGAACACAACAGTTGGTCCATTTACCCCCAAAATACCATTAAGCAAAAATTCAAACCTTGTCTCTGGAAATTCAAGAAAAAAATTGCTACGATTTTATTTGGTATTAAAAATCATGCTATATGCATAAAAATATATTAAATACCGAAAGCAAAAAGGCTTGGGCCCTTAAAACCCTATATCCCTAACTACTAGGTTCCCGATTCGCATTTTAGAGCATCTCATCAATAATATTTATACGTAACAATGAGAAAATGTTATGTAAAACTTTGACAATGATTGGCTTTATCTGTCAAGCTAAATGTAGGGGGTAGTGCTTTTTCAACGGAACGTGCTTCCTTGGCTTGTTTTTCAAACACGATTTCAGCACGTAGTCAATAAATATTCGAAAGAATGAATTCCGCATTGATACAGCGTCGGCTTACCGAAATCAAATTCTTAAGATATGAGTTTTATTATCTTTACTGGACCAGATTGGTGAAGTGTCCACTAAGTCATTTTTTCATTGCATGAAGGTTACTTATTTCTTGAGAAACACTTTTATATATAGGGAGTTATTATATTATCTAGGGACTACTATTTTTCCTATTTGTTTTCTAAGAACTGTTTTTTGATTTGGTGCTTCACTTGTGAGCAGTCGATATGATAGTAGATCAGTCAACGCCAAACATAGACAAAACGATGATAAACTACATTTTAAGGTAACCCCGATGTGTAACATACGAGAACATCTGGGTAACACGAAGTCAAATCTCCGTTTTCCGTCTCTCTGGGTCGTTTGAAAATCCCTGTCATATTCCTCACACACAACAATGCGAAAATACTACATGAAAATTGCTGGCAGTACTTACCCTTTTTGAAATTTCTGCGTGGTTCGCCATAAGGTAGGAAACGGTTTCTGAGATTCTAGTGTCCAAAGTGCTTAGAACATGCTCTATGTTATAAATGCCAACCATTCCTGACGTGAGCCTTTCCAGAGCGCTCACGTATTCACTCCACGACGAGTCCAACTCCGAGACACTTGCTAAGCAACCTCGAATGACATTGAGACACATCCCAGCGCAAGGTTTAGCTTGAAGGAAACCTTGACAGTGAGGGCAGTACGTAAGTCGGACGAAGGCCTTGCTGCATTCTGGCCCAAAGTCCATGTGCTCAGTGGTATTGATCACCTCAACTCCTAGTTGTAGAGCTTCAAGAAACGTCCTGGCAGCTTCGAAGGAACGACTGATCTGTGCTGATATCTTCTCAGACAAATCTCCAAAGGGCCGGATTTCCACTTGGGCGTCCCGCAAGCACTCTTTGTATGTGTCGCTGAAATCTTTTTGATTGGAGTTCACAGAGTGTTGAAAGGCAACGGGGAACATCGAATCGAAGTATGAGCTGACACGCTCCTCCAGATCCACATCCTTCCCACTCATGTAAGCCAGTAAATCAGCGAAGAGTTGTCCCAGCGGGATTCGAGCTTGGACCTCTATGGATTGGTACACATCCAAAAACAAGGCGTTGGTGCTGTTTTCAGCGACTTGGACCATTTCGAGGAATGTATCTGCAAGAAGAGAATGGAACAGGTTACAATAAAAATTGGAATTGAGGTTGGTCTCTGGAACTGAGGTTATACACAGAAATTCAAAAGTATCGATAGACTTCTTGAAAAGAATACATCTAATTTTTTTGTACATCATTCAAATTTCAGCTACTTATTTACCAGAATGAATTTTTTCAAGATGGTTGTAGACATTTAACAATACCAACATTCATTCGATCGGTCAAGCAACAAGATAATGAAGTCATTTCAGGATTGCGTTAATGGTAGGTAGGCATTTAATTAACATCGCACTGGAGCAACACAACGGGCTACTTTTCCTCCACTGCAGGCGCGGACTCGAAATAATTTCGGGGATGGTCAAGTTTTTTCTCACTGTAATGTTTCACATATGATCGATGTATCTACATGTTTTACTTCATGATTAACATATTTAAGCATGATTTAATTATATGATTAACGTATTTATGTATGCTTTACTTACGCTATTAACGTGTTTACATATGATTTAATTATATGATTATAACGTATTTACATGTATGTTTTACTTACATGAATAACATAACTACATGTTTTACTTTATGATTAACGTATTTATATGTTTTATCTGTTTGATTAACCAAACTTCGATAACATCGTTTCTGTGGCGTAAGAAACCTTTCCTCACACGGATTTTCTGCGTCATGCATCGCTACACGAATTCCGAGGTTGCCTTTCAAAATTCGAGAGGGGACTGGCCACCTTACGTCCCAGAAACGATGTTATCGACTCACCCAAACAGTGTCCTATACCCCCTAGACGCGGCATTTCTGGACACGTACTTTTGACAAAAATGTTCATTTTGGGGCCCTCTACCACTCTTTACAATTTGACCAGATATTTTCGAAACAACCAGTATATTTTGAATTATAAAAATGTAGTAGAAAATTGGCGAAAACCAGAATTAGAATGTCACTGAATGTTAAAACAGAATAAAAATAAGAGACGCTATTCTTCTGTTAACGTGTTATACATGTACCAAAACATTTTACTCCAAATGGATAGAAAATATGAAAATGGTCAGTTGTTCATGAATACTTTATTTCACACTTGGGGACGCATACATTTCTTTATTTTTAAACTTAAAATAGACACGCATATTACAAACAAATGTTATTCCAAATTAAAGAATGCCGTACAACCACTTTTACAGCAGAAATGAGTCTACGCGAGAAAAAACTTATTTTACTCATCGCGCAACGTTAAGTTTTTCGCTGGGAAATATCATGAATGATTTAGCAGACGGGCAGCTTTCACGCGAGCTGTAACGACTTATCACGCGCAGCACGTGCTGAATGCGGTGCATTGGTTGTTTTGCTTTCTGGCTCCAGGGCAGAATTAATCGAAAGCTGGCTTAACCCTACTCTCGAAGCATGTACACTTGGATGCAGTTTTATGAATACATTCATACTACTCAGTCGACTGTGAAAATACTTCATGAACAAGCTTATTCCCCCATTTGAAAGAAAAAATGAAACAGATTTCGCACGGGCTGATTGCTGAAATTAGTTCAAGATTATCGTATATCTATCATACTTACGGGCAGTTAATTTATGTAATTTGATAAGATTGTTAAAAAATTAGTTTTTTGCACTCGTAGGTCCATTGGAATGATGGGTACACTTGCCGTTGTAATAGACAACCGTGTCTCTGAATTTCTCACCTGAAGGTGGTCATGACCAAACGGAACTGAGTTTCTCACACACGATGGTGGTCAAGACCAAAAGGAACTGAGTTTCTCACATGACGGTGGTCATGACCAAAAAGAATTGAATTTCTCACACAATGGTCATGACCAAATAGAACTGAATTTCTCACACCTGGGTGATCATGGCCAAAAAGAACGTATTTTCAAATTATTTGTCTACGGGGTTGAGGGAATAACGTCCACAGGCGTTGAGGGTGTGATGTCTACGGGGTAGGGGGGTGTAATGTCTGAAGGACTGGGAATCTAATTTCTACTAAGTTGAGGGTGTAATGTCTTCTGGGCTGAGGGTGTAATGACTACGGGTTGAGGGAGTAATGTCTACGGAACTGGGTTGTGTCTACAGGGCTGGCAGAGTAATTAATGTCCATCGGGTAAGGGACGCAATGACTACGGGGTAGGAGGAGTAATGTCTACGGGGCAAGGAAGTAATGTCTACGGGGCAAGGAAGTAATGTCTACGCGACTGAGGGAGTCAATAGGGTTGGAGTGTAATCTACGAGGATGGGAATATAATGCCTACGAAGCTAAGGGAGTACTGTCTACGGGGGTCTATAGAGTAATGTCTACGGGAGTTGAAGGTGGGATGTCCAAGAAACTGGGGAAGTAATATCTACCGGGCTTGGGGAATAGAGCATCATGACATGGCTGATTGATGTCAAAAATTTGTTTTGCGAAATTGATATTATACTTAAGAATTTAAGCTGGAATAATAAGAGAAAGGTTTTAGGCGACATATATGGAAGGATTTATATTGGGTGTTTCGAAATTTTTTTGTACAAACTTTAAGGATAGGTATAGGGAAAACAAAATTAAACCGCATTCATTTTGCGCTACCTGAATTTACTAGCTAGAGGTATTGATCAGTCTGGTTATCGTTATTTTAGATGCTGATTTTTCAAAAGTAACATGCATTATTTCGTGATTGCACATATGTGGCGCTTTTGTCATACATCACTGTGTGAATACGGTTTAATTTTCTGATCTGTACCTCCCCTTTAAACACCCTGTATCCTGATAATTACGAACCACAGCTTAAGCGAACACATTAGTCCAGGATTATTATAATATGCCCAACCTATCTTACTCGGTGATGTATGTAGGGACACTAATTAAACCCTCCAAGAGGTTTCGACGAGAAATGTCGTTCATCAATTTTGATTTGATGCATGATTTTGCTGACGAGATATCTCGTCCATCAGGAGCTGATGAGTTTTGATAAATGACGAAATACCTCGTCGAGACAAAACTTCCCAACTACTCCAAATAAGAAACACAAATTGTCCCTTGCCCAGAGCTGGTGACTGTTTGGAAAAGGTTTTTGAATCGCAGTCTGGTCTCTACAATTTTCGACGCGAGGATAAGCCAACAGAAAGGTTAAACACGCTAACACATCTGTAACGCTAAGTTAAATTCATTACATCTTTATATCTAAGTCTAAAGTTTAACAAATAATTAAAAAAATATTATAATAGATTTTGTATTTGATGTACAAAATAATTGATACTGAAATTCAAGAAGACATCTTTGTCTTGTTCTCTATAGGCGTGGCCAAATTTAAAAGAATATGTTTTTATTCAACTAAGGATATATCCTCTCTATCCGGATGACTGTATATCACGATTGTTAATTCTGTCCATAAAAAACGGAGTTCTACAGTTTTTCACGAAAAAGTCAACTATTTTAATATCTTTCTTCAACAAAGGATATATCAACTCCATCCGGAACTCTCTAATCTTATTAAAGTATCACAATTGTTAATACTACCCATCCTAACAGCTTTTCACCAAAAATTCAACTAGTTTATTTGTAACTTTCTGCACCACTAATAACAGCAACAGCCTCCCAATAGGAGCAGGGAAATGAAATACCACGTACGTTAGCTAACAGAGACAGAAAGATTGATGTCTTAATATGCACTCTTATGCTGTTCGCTTTTTCGCAAGTTAAAACAAAAAGCTGTCTATCTTGGAAAATAACAGTTGTCAAATCTTTCTGACAAGGTCAGCCTCGCGAGATGCAATGTTATGAAACGAAGCACCAGTTGGAAGTTGTAGCTGTTCAGACGCATAATAAGCGTATAAACGTGAGAAAAGAAGACGGAACGGCCTCACACTTAAGGCTGCGTAACAAGGAGTTGACGAAACCCAAACATTTAACGCTCTGTGTTTCTGCTCCAGAGTAACAGACCACCATTTAGTTGTTATGGCTTGGGTCCAAAACCATTCTCTAAAGACGACGAAACGGAAGAATCCTAATATAGATTGTGTTTTCAGCCCCCGTATTACTTATATTTATATTAGAAGTTTAACAAGAGAAAAATTTCTTTTGAATGATTTTCCATGGAAAAAGTATTATTTCTGATATTTTGCTGTTACATTCATTAACCCTTCTGATGGTTGTCTGGTCGAGGTATCTCGTCATTTGCAAAACTGACCAGATCTTGGATGAGAATCTAAAACGAGACACTTCGTCATTAAACAAAATTGTCAAAACTTGATTGAAGAGCTATATTGTCGAATCCACTTGGAGGGTTAACACAGTCGGGTAAGTTAAAGATGAAGTGTACATTTGGATGTACTGACTTTCGTAACAGTGCACACATTCAAAGGGCTTCAGTGTCCACGTTGTTCTGAAGTTCAATTAAAGTATGCAGCCTTCTTCTCAAAAAACTATTTTATCGACCGTTTATGGTATTTTGGGACTCTCGAAATGAAAAAAAAAATGTGATTTTATTTTTTTTAAGTGAGTCCTTAGGAATAATGCTACCACATAGGAACATTATCCAAATGGGTTAGAAGATTAGGATGTAACCAAATGAGAATCGACAGGAATTGATAAATATATTTAACGCTTTGAAAGCGAAAAATGTTGCGGTAAATTGAGACTCTAGGTACAGGCAAAGAATTAATTTCATTAAAAAAATAGATCCCTAGGAGGAATGTTCGAAAATGGGTACATTATCTTCTCTAGGGGTCAGAACATTATGATGTTCCGTATGATGAACATCATAATGAACATGTTTTAACGTTTTGAAGGTAGAAATTGTTATAATTTTCAATGTGATAAAATTATTTTATCGCTGTGTTGGGTACTTTAGGACTCGGAAATTATACTAAAAACATATTTTGTTAAAAAAAAAATGGTGTCTATGGAATAGGACTGGATGTAGCTGAATGCAGACAGAATAAATACATATATACTACAACGTTTCGAAGGTTAAAAAAATATTCCTCTTAATGGTACCCCCAAATGGGTACTCCTGTTATTGAAGAGGCGGACTTTTCTATTTCGAACAGAAAACGTAGACTTTCGCCTTCCATGAAAAGAGATACTATTTGCTTGGGGAAAACATGGCAGCTTAATTACAAGGAGAAACCCATGAGATCATTTACATTAAAAGAAAATTTTATCTTCGAGTTTTCCTCGAAAGACGATGTTTGAGGGGGAAATTGTTTATCTTTACTTTTACTAGGAGGATATTACTGGAAGACACTATTACAACTCTGTGCTCCTTATTGCCTTGTAAAAGCAGCTGTCATCGGTTAGGTTTCATGGCGGAAGGTTCAGAATACGGACAAACTACGCCAAACACAAGAAAAAATATCGAAGTAAATGAAAAGATGAAACAAAGTTGTCATTTAAAAGTTACTACAAAAGAGTGTGGAAACCAGTATTCAAGCAATAAGAACACAAGAACAAAATAATAAAAATAAAACAGTAATGAAAGACACAATCTATAAAAACCTTATATGCAGTGTAAGATGCTAATGGTAAGTAAAAAGTCGAAGAGATTTGGATGGGCGGTAACTGTCAGCGAAAAATGATAAATGTCAAAGAAGTTTTAAAAGACAGATTATAGAAACAAATATTTCAGATACCTTAATCAAAGTCCTTACTTTGATTAAATTACTCCGTGAACAAAATAATTCTTAAGATTAATCAACTTTAACTAGAAATTCCGTCACCTAGACACAGTCGTTTAATAATTGCGTGTTTTACTGCAATTCATAAATCTGTAGCGGTAAAAATATAAGAGCTTAGTTAAGTTTCGGAATTTTTTAGGTTAAGTAAAAATGTAGGAGAAGAGGTAAAAAAAATGACACTATTGAGCCAGCTAATAGCGATCAATTGGAGTAGAGAAAAGAGCTGTACTCAATAATAAAAATGGAATTGATTTTATCATATCAGCAAAGTCCGTACAATAACATATTTCTGTAAAATTAAAACTATTCAATATTATCTTATTCAGAAGCAGTTTAACGAAATTTTGTATTGAAAAATTCTATAAAATTGGGCTGAATACTTGGGGAACGCTTTCAGTTTTAAACAGGGACAATGAATTTGGAGGAATTTAGGATCGTTAATTTCTTAGATTCTTTAAAAATTGTCTAGTTCCTTTTCCATCCATTGCAAATGTTTCATAAAATATGAGCACAAGTCTGAAAATTCTCCGAGGTGAGATATTCACCTTGGGTATTTTTATAAATGCTGCAATTAGAAGAATAAACGCAAATGTACTGAAGAAAAAAAATTCCACGTTAATTTTCTTACATTCTGGAAGGAACTGACGGTTCAAGAACTCATGCTCCTGAAGAATTATGTGTTTCACGTCAATTTTCCCATCACTTTAACACCTCACACAATGAATAATGCCCACCGCTTAGGCGCCAGTTACGATAAAACATCAAATTATCTTATGAAAACAACTAGCGGAAAAGAATGCCTGAAAAGTTTCAACAAGTATTTTTAAATTCATAGAAAGTTCCAGCTTGTGTTTGAAAGCGCTTGCATCAGTGGAAATCGATGACTAAATATCCCTTTGTGTAACACTGATTGCACGGAATTTAACACCTGCGTGATCAAGAGCTCCAGATGCAGTCGGCTGGTAGTTAATACGATGAAAAATCTCACTTGGGGAATAAAAATAGATTAATCATCTTAAAGTATTTGACACAATCAGTAAGTAATTTACCACAATCCCTGAATTACCCAATTTCTGAGGTGAAGTGGATTGAAGACATTTAAAAAGGAAAATATCAAATCGAGGGCAGATTTTGTGTGCACCCATTCAATGAAGTAATAATTAATTCGCAAAATATGTGAGACTGAAATAAAACTAGTGAGCTTCTAAATCCAGGAATTACAAACGTGCAAGATTTTCATTAATTTTCCAATTGAGATTACTGTCTACTATTTCAAAAATTGCCTTCATCTCATGAAATACTATGAACGATTAATGTTCCAAAAGAAATAGTTCTATGTTCAAGTGAGAAATAGAATATCCCATGAATTGTCTTCAATTCATAATTTTCTATGACCGATCAATGTGCGAAAGGAAATAGTTCTATGCCCAAGAGGAAGTTCCACTCTTGTTAAAATTTCTTCGTATGCTTGCGAATGAATGGTCAAATAGAAATCCAATGAGTTCATTTCACATGATTATAAAGCACAATTTACATAACTGGTTTTGTTATGATTTGAACTTCAACACTTCTTTTCAATAGTCAGTAGTTCGTGAGCAAGAAAACAGGTTACCCAACTAGTAAACATGAGTTTGGATGTGCTTGATTTTAGAATAACCACGATTGGGCTTTTTCTCCACATCAAGAGTACATTCTTTCCTTAGTATTGCAAAGCACGCATAAGATCGATAAACCGATCGAATCAATACAGATGTATGATGCAAAAATAAAGAATAATACGATGTCCTATCAAAAAATATTCATTCTTATGTCCTGCAAACTACGACATTCTTTCCACAGCACAGCAAAAAAAGACAGTAAATCTACAAACCGGTCACCAACCAGATCAAGAAAGATGTATGATGTATAAACAATATATTATGAATATATATATATATATATATATAATACAAGGTCTTATTAAAAAGCATCCTATCTTATTTCTAACCATTTGCTATTCGGAGACAGGACTTGGTAAAAGTAACCTTTGATTCTACTAAACATGTAATGTTTTGAGATACCATGCAACACTCGTTTCTAGGTTGGTTGGGCGTTAGCCTAACCAACCAACCTAGCGCAACTGACCTTGGCGTAAGGCCCATACTTGCCCAAGCTGAGCCAAACACAAGAGAGACAACGGAAAATAATGGACCAACATTCACAAGAAACGTTTTATTGACACACTCCATTCATGATTACTTACAGGAACCGAAACTGCGTCGCATACCGCTCGCAAATTGCTAGCGCAGTGGGCAACAAACTGAAACGCATGTTTACATAAAACCTCCAATTTCCTTACTAAATGAGTAGCGGATTAAATGAAACAGCCAACGTCTACAAATTGTGAATGATAGACTGATTCATAAGATGTAAAGCCGAATCAATATTCCTTTATTTAATGTATCTAATAAACTTGGAAAGTGGACTGATCTTTAGTTACACGAAATGATTGATTGAGTACACATATTGGTAGATGTGAGCAGGATCTAATGGATCCACTTAATATTTAAAGCCACTTTTATGGTTTAAATAAACAAACTACGTTACAGATTCATTCGCAAGATATAATATTAAGACTCTTTGGGATTTGTCTTTATTTAATGTGTTAGAAGAGCTTAAGAAGGGCAGACTAATTCAAGGTCTGGAAGATTGAGATACATATTTAGAGTTGTGGGAGGGATCTTACGGATGTTCTTATTCTCAAGGCCTATTGTGCTTTAGGCTCTTCATTCACGTTAGGATACTTTAAAAGAATAACTTTTTTACCCTAAAAAAACTCCGAAGTATATTAATTCCTGTTGTTGCTGTTCAACTACGTCTTAATGTTCCAACCCATGAAGCAAAGTGTACATGGAGGCTGGTGAACGTTAAATCTGTCATGGCATAAAATATCCTAACGTCGGCGTGGTGTGAAAGTTTGTAGAGCATAGGGTGCCAGCTCTGGTGTTCTCGTCATATGACCAAAGTTTTAAAAAAACATTGGATCCCCAAAAATGTTTTATAATTTTTAAGTCTCAAGATACCTTAAATAGGCCATAAATTTTTTTTGAAAGCAGGGTTTTATCCGAAACCTGAGAGATTAAATAACCATACTTTAAAATTATTTTTGAGTCTCAAAGTACCTTAAACAAGCAATAAAATAATTTCTTGCTAGCAGGGTTCTGCCCGCGACAGTCAGGTCAAATAAACACATTTCTGCTGAAATATGTAGGTTAAATACGTAATTTTAAACCTTTTTCAAACATCGCATGCTTTAAGTAAGCTTTTAAGTGAAATGATTGCAATCTTTCACCCTTTTGACAAAAAGCGTCCCACTAAAAAAGAACTCGGAAATCAAAGGTTGAAAATCTCATTTTCATATCCGACTAATCCATTAAATCACCTATAAAATTGGTCCAGATGAAGCGGATTTCTTTGGAACCGCAGTCAATGACATTGCAGAGCATCCCCTGAGGCAGCCAGGTTAATGTTTGAAAATGCCAATGAAACAGGTCCCGACCACCTTCAGCTCAGACTTGCCTCTGCGGAACGCACCAACAAGGGTCGCGCGTTCAACGCAATTGACGTCTCCTCACCATACAAAAAAATCTGCATATTAGGCAGGAAACCGATATAGAAAACGAGTGGGCGGGACTTGGGCGACCGTTCGTGAAGCCAAGACCAAGATTGGAATCCGAATCGAGTTACAGAGGATTTCACTTCGGTGCACCAGTGCCTTCGCTTTGTAAAATCACTTCGTTCAGGCAAATTGGACTCTTTATTAACCTCCTTCAGTCCCGAGGAAAACTCAGAAGAAATTATTTGGTCAGCCATTTAAGGTACTCGTACGCTCCAATTAAAATCACTGTTCGGATAAATTTGAATTTATTAATTCTTACAGTCCCGAGAAAAACTCCTCTAAAAAGTCAGTTTTTTTGGGTTCTTTGAGACATAAAAATCAGTGCTCAAGCAAAATTGATTGCATTACTCCCCTTCAGTAGCGAGAAAAACTCCTCAAAAAGGTATTTACCAGCTATTTAGGGTACTTTGATACTCATAAAAATCATTGCTCGATGACGATATATCTCGGCATGAGTAAAATTGGTTAATCCTGATGGACGAGATATCTCGTCGAAACTACTTAAAGGGTTAACGCTTGAAGGAGAGGCTGGTGTTTACTCTTCTAGGTAGTTGGTTCAGGAATTAACATGGGAAAACGTCCTCTACAAGTCTATGTTCGTCTATGACGGTCAAGGTCGCTGACCAACCTGGAGCCTTGGACGTTGTCACACTTCGCGTATCAAAACTTTACCACAGAGCAACAAACAAACCAACCTAACATTTCTTTCTATCGAATGATGGGCGTGTTTTTGAAAAGTAAGATGATGATAAAAAATTATTATCTACTTTGGTGAAACGAAACTAGTATTTATTACATCAAATCAATTGAAGAAACAGGAACAATTGAAAACTTTGTTACAAATTTCATCATTAAAACAGAAAAGACTTTCTTTGACAACAACTGTGGATACAACGCCCAAGAAGTGATGTTTCACTAAATGGTTTCAACGTGATTAAATTCCCCATTAGTAAGAATTAGCATAACGTAAGAACTTATATCTATCAACGCCACACTAAGTATAATATTATGGTAACTTAATGTAATTAACTCTTTTTCGGCTTCCTACGTTTAAATAAGGCATCTTTTAGAGTCCCTGCAAGGAATTTTTTTTGTGGAGTTCACAGGTAAAAAATGTAGAAAGTTTTCATAAATATTGAACATGAGTTGATTATTTCAAATCATGAAACTGATAAGCCCTTTTCAGTTTCTTGTATTGATTTTTACGTCCCCAAGAATATCCCCAGAAACTGTAAATTATTTTTTATTAAACCTTTAAAAAAAGAATGTACGAAACAATTTTGCTACAAATAGATTTTAAGCTTTATAACTCTTTCTCTGAGGTTTATATATTTTTAATGATTTCAATTCAATTAGTAATGTGCTTTGATGAAATGTTTTTTTTTTAAATTTATTATCTATCTGTATTTGTGAGCCTCATTTCTTACACCTTTTGTTCTCTGTGATTGGGTATTCTTATGTGGAGAAACAATTACATAAATAAATAAACAAATTTTGTTTTTTAATTTCAAATTTTTTTTTACTCTAGAATTTAATTCATTACTCGTTTGCAATTTACGTCTGTTGAGGTAATTGGTAGGTAATTGAATTTACTTCCCCCTGATGCAACATAACGGGCTATTGAGAAAGGTCTGTGTAGCAGGTCCCCATTGAGGGCACGACAAATGTCATTAACCAATTACAGTAAGAAACCATTTGATACTGAAAATACAAGGCATCCGCATTCCCTGATTGGTTTGCAGTGAAAATCAAGGATGTTAAAACTCGAAACTGATGTCTCGATTTACGTAAAAAGTCGATTTTCCTTCAGATTTCATCCATTCGGTCATAATTAATTATGTTTTTCCGTCAGGAATGACTGGTTTCTGGCCATACGCTGCTCCTACATCAGTCATTTATTGAAAATTGGTTATCCTAATAGCCGTGAAATTCAGAAATACAAAATGTCTTAAGCATGGAGATGGAGCTCTATGTGAAGTCATCACGATATTGAATTCCGACTGCAACAGTTTAAAATGCCCCCTCTTAGTAGTTTTAATTAATTAGTTACTTTTGGCAACATTATGCGTAACTGTTTCAAAATGAGTTTTCGTTAATTTGTGCAGAGCTAGCAGCTCATAAATATTTCTGTTTCTCCATTACTTGTTTCGAATAAGTTTCGGGATGTTAGAATGTCTTAAGAGAATAAATGATTAAATTAATCTACTAAAGCGACTGCATTTCTCATCGCCTAATCTTTTAGATGTGCGTGAGAAAGGTAATGACTATTTCTGGGGAATATGTTTGTTTTCTTGCTATCTTAATTTAAAATTCACGATTAGTTCACAATATTGGAATTGGCATGCTCGAAGCACTTCTAGCAATGTGAGTTAATCCAAACGAATTTTATTTATAAATATTTTTTAAGCATTTGGTTGTGCAGTCCTTCATAATTTCAGAATGTAGAAGTCTTAATTAAATGGTTGTATACTTTAGGGTTTGGAAATTAACGACATTCTCAATACTGGGGAATTTACCGTAAAAAATTCTGAATACGGGTACACTAAACGACTGCATGGTACAGTGCTAAGAATGATATGAGAAGGAATGCTTACTAATGTTAAACTCGCTGTATTATATACTGAGTCGCTAAAAAGTGTTGACTATGAACACACCTTTTTTGACATAAAATATCATTATTAGAAAATTATTAAATTACTATGAAACAAATTTTTTACAAATGACTTTGAAAACATCATTATTAATTAAATTACTATGAAACAAATTTTTTACAAATGACTTTGAAAACAATTTATTTAAATTCTGATTCTTGAATTAGGATCCTCTTGTTGATGAAATTATTGACTGGACTTGAACCTCTTCAATTCCGAGAAAAATTCTCTCCTCAAAACATTAGTTTATTGGCTATTTAAAGTACTTCGTCTTAAAAAAGACTAAAAAGTGCTATATCAGCTATTTCAGGAGCCTTGAGGTTCATAAATGATTGAAAATATTGCTTTATTGGCTATTTAAAGTACTTTAATACTCATAAATTTGAGACAAATTTTTTTTTTCTCCCGAAAAAATGGACATTGCATAATTTTCTCAAATGGGTTCCTTATCCATTGAGGGACATTACCTCCAAGAGTCAAAATTAGGATGAAGTTGAAAATCCAATGATTGATTCTCGCCAGTCATTTTATTTCTAGACCGACGACTTACAAACGGGATTAACTTTTATAAACACACACATACACGAGATGATCAGAAAACGTACTTACCCATATGTCAATGAACGTACAAAATGTTTTAGGGCAAAATGTTGTTATTTTTATGCACCCAAATAGGTACTCAAGGAGTGAAGAGTTTAAGAAGGATTTTTTTAATTTCTTCTTTTATATATTTTGGTGGAATATGAGCCAAAAGTCTGAAGATTTTATTCTATGCTAAACAGTCGACAATTTATTACAAATGAGTATATATACAGAGAGATAGTTTTTGAGGGGGAGTGGGTCGAACATTGGAACAATGGGTTCACTCCCCTTACAGAAGGCATTTCTATAGAGTGGTGACAAAAGTGGTGAAATCGTCAAAGTCTACTGTGTCGTCTGTCGTGCGGACCAATCAAATGACGAATCAATCTTTGGCCGTCTTGTCTCGTCTGAGAACCGATGAGATGATAAATGTTCGGTTCCAACCAACTATCGAAAGAAGTCTAATTTTAACGTTACAAGCTTCGGTCACATGAAAAGGAAACCATTGTGCACTCTTCCTTAATCATCTATGGTTTAAACGGGATGTGCGAAAAAAGAAATAAAAAAATTAAAAAATTCTAAAGGATTTACGCTGAATAAAATGGGGAAAGGTTTCAGGTGGATATGTAGACTTTATAAAACAAAGTTGCCCGTAATAAAAACATAAGTATTCAATACAAAAAAATAAAATCGGGCAATTTATTTACTGAAACTAGATTAATCGTTCATTTAGTTTTATCAAAGCCGTACGTATCGCGTTCTTATGATTCATTCTGAGCAACGGAAGTGGCAATCTTCGCTTCTTTCCTGACCCTGACTTCACAAATGAGATTCGTTCTAACCAAACGGAAGTTTCAATGAAAATAACCCGCCTGGCCAAACCGTTCTGCGGACCGCAATCACCAGCTCCAATTTTCCCGTGGGCCACAAATAAAATTTATTTCATTCACTCATCTTGTTATGATAGGATCAGTGAGATGGTCGCTTTCATTTTCGATCATTTATGCTTAGGTCTGTTTAAAGGTTCTGGCCCTCAGTTCACCTGGCAGGTTTAGGTATGGATCAGGCTTCAATGAAAACAACTCGACTGATCAAAACCGTTCTTAACAAAACCGACCTCAGCCTAATGCATAATTTATGCATATATAAAATTAAAATAAAGTTTACATTTCTCTTTATCTGAGTCGAAATTACTTTAGTGGAGCTAGGGACTGCAACTTTCTTCAGCATAATGCAAAATTTACGCCAGTTAAAATAAAAGTAAAATGTACACTTATCTTTATCAGAGGTGGAGCTATACTTTTGAGGAGCTGGGGCACATGAGAATGGAACCTCCCTTAGTCTAATGCAAAATTTACGCATAAAAAAAGCTTTACGCTTCTTTATCAAAGACAAAACTATATTTTTGAGAACCTAGGACACATGAGACTGAAACCAACCTTCGTCAAATACAAAATGTATGGATTTAAAATTAAAATAAAGTTCACACTTCTCTTTATCAGAGACGAAGCTACGTCTTTGAGAACCTGGAGCACATCATAAGAGTGGAATCGCCCTTAGTCTAATGCAAAATTTACGCATTAAAAATAAACTCTACTCTTTATCAAAGGCGAAGCTATACTTTTAAAATGATGGGACACATGAGACTGAAACCGCCTCTACTGCAAAATGTATGGGTTATAAAATTAAAATAAAGTTCACTCTTCTTTTTATGAGACGAAGCTATATTTTTGGGAAGCCCGGGCACTCAACTGAAGAATATCCTCATTCCGATACAAAACTTAAGCATTTCAAAGGAGGAAAAGTTTACTTAAATTAGCATAGGAAATAGTAATTAGTACCATTAATTTTATTACGAAACGCATACTATTAAATTTTAATTGTAATTAATAATTTAATTTTCAAAAAAACTAGTAAAAAGCCTGGTTTATTAATAGCTTCTTTTAATGAGTCTCCAGAACAGAAGTAAGAAAAGGCACTCTCCCTCTGTCTTATCTTGTGCTCTCCAGACATTTGTGGGAAGATAATTTTATTGCTTTGCCTTCTCTCTTTCCTAAATAATAATACGATGGCAGGATACTACATGAAAAAAAGAGCTGACTTTTAAGCATTGAATTATAAAGATCGAGTGCCTGAAAGTATAAACTTCACAACATAACAATGGGAAATGCTTTTGTGACAAGGAAAAAGTTGTGCTTAAAATTGTGAAACATTTCCCAAGAAAATCCAGACTTTTAACTATTTCTGAAATAAAAGCCTGCTCTTTATTTTATTTCCTTCACATTTTTGTCGTGGTTTGAATGTGATTAGATGGGCTGCGAAAAATAACATGCCAGGCCATATACAACCCATAATCCTTTGGTTGACCCTCTAAGAAAAAAAAGGATCGTTAAGTGCGATGGAAAAGTCCTGCAGTAAATGTATAGAAATAAAAGGAGCTGCCAGTATACTTTTTCTTTAACACTCCTGGTGGATGTCTTAACAAGGCATCTCGTCATTAGCAAAACTGATCACATCTTGATGCACGAGGTATTTTGCCATTAGCAAAACTGACCACATTTTGATGCACGAGTTATGTCGCCATTATCAAAACGAACCAGATCTTGATCTCGTTATAATAAAAAAATGGCAATATTGTCATTCGTTGTTCTTGATGAAGAGATATCTCGTCATTAACGACATCTTGATGCACGAGTTATTTCCATCATCAGCAAAATTGATCATATCTTGATGCACGAGGTATTTCATCATTAACTAAACTGACGACATCTTGATGCACAAGTAAATTCATCATCAGCAAAATTGACCATATCAACTGACCAGACCTTGATCTTGTTGTCATAAAAAATAGCAATATTTTCATAATTCGAGTATTCAATCGTTGTTTTTCAACAAGATATCTCGTCATTAGCAAAATGTGTCAGATTTTGATGGATGACATATCTCGTTGAAACCATTTGGAGGGTTATTGTAGCATACTTTTTCTGCGACTAAACGGTCCGCATATGAATCGTGGGCCATAGTCCAGATGTTGAAGATGTAGTAAAACTATTGGGGAACACTGGACTCATTTTGCAGTAAGCGTCTGCCTCGTCTCCATAACTGACGGACAAAACAGCATTCAAAGATTAAACGGATTGATCACAGTGTGAAACAGAACCTTTTTGTATTTATTAGCATCCAGCCGAAAGGCTTTCGGAAGATTATTCTCCGGAAGAGTTCAAGCGAGGAAAAAGGCAAGCCGCGATTCTATTAGGTCAAGATTCTGGTTCACCGACTTAACCTCAACGCTGACCCTTAAATGATGAAGTGCTTTTCGCATCGCCTTCCTTTGACTGAACTCCACTCCTCTCTCATTTGTGATCGGTTACTGAACGAGACATGTTCCGAGTTATGTTCAACCGAACTGTTTCCCTCGAGATAATGTTAGCAGGCCACAGCCTAGGTACTTGTGAAATAATTGTACACATTTTTTTTTAAATAGCAAATATCTCCTCTTAGACCCTACTTCAGTATAGATTTTAGCTGCCGAGGTACAAAATGAACCGGATAAAATACAAAATGTACAAATTAAGTATGGTACAGCTTTGATATAAAGTTGTTTTTGTGGCAACGTTTTGGTGGACTTTATTGTCGCCCCAAGGAAGAAATTCTTAGAAAAGAACGTTTTAAACAGAAAATAATAAGCGTAACACCATTTTTCTTAACGGAAAATAATAGGAGTAACATAATTTTTCTTAGCGTAAAATAATAAGTTTAACACCATTTTTCTCAAAGGAAAACAATAAACGTAACACCATTTTTCTTAACTGAAAATAACTAAAGGAAACAGTAAAAAACTCAGAAAAATATTCGTTTATCCTAATGGGAAATAATTAGTCTAATCATCGCAAACACTTTTACAAATCCAAGTGTAAAAATCTGAAAGCGAACATGAAATGGGAAATAAAATTTTTACATGCACATTTACATTTGAAATACATTTTACATTTTAAAGAACTAATGAAACAAAGGAAAATTTAACGGATATAAAAAGAACATTCTTGAATTTTCGAAATTAAAATTTAAATTTCCCATTTTTCGAGGTTACCATAAAAGCGAGAATAACCCTTCATAAAGCTGTGTAGCCTTTACCCATAGTTCGCTACAGAAAGTGCGCCAAGAAACGCGTCACAATCATTGTCACAAAAACAGCTTTACATCAATACTGTACGTTAAGCGTGAAACACACAGACATTGAAGATCTCGCAGGAAATTTTAATTTTGAAAATGAAAATCTAAATATTTTCTTAATAATCTCATGGCATTAGCAACCAGATTCCGATATGTTTTTCTTCATATGGCGCCTAAACTTCGAAATTGACACATCCCTTGAAAAATTTTCTCACAAAATATTTTTTTCCCCCATATCCACTGTTAGTTAAAAAGATACTAAATTTATGTTAATCAATGGTGAATTTTCAAAAAGTCGCCAAATTTTTGAAATTAGTTGCATTTGAGACAACTTTGCTTATTAAGGTACACCAAACCGCTGTTGAAAAGTAGTAGCAAAAAGTTGCCTTTTAGTCGCCTGGGGGGAGCATCACTACGTAAACTGTTCCTTGACAGTAAAATAATCCTTCACTATATCGCGAGCTTCTTGGGAGAAGAGAAATCAAACACGATTTAACTATAGCCGAGAAAATCTTAATTAGGGAACAGGTATAAACAATATTACATCAGGGGTTACTGACACATCATCACCGGTTATCTTAGTTTTAATGGTAGGTAGGTGTTGAACTTAGTCGCACTGGAGCAACACATTGACGAAGGGAAAAGATCCGAGGACAACACCTAATCGTATTGAACCACGGTCAAATGACTAGGTCAACGTCTGATTTTATTTTTAACATTTTAGTTTTATTTCTCGACAAAACTGCCGGCGGTAATTTGAGGCGTGAGAAAGGTTGTTTAGGCGTTTTACGGCGCAAAGACCATATTTGGCGAAACCGCGCCAAATACAAGGCAATGTCAAGTAAAAAAAGGCGTGAAAGGGGGGAAAATAAGGATTGGGGAACAAAGTAGTGGGATGAAAGCAGAAAAAGATCGCTTGGGTATACCGGGAGAGACTCCCGTGTTTATTAAGACAGTAAACCCCGTGGAAAAAAGAAGATCGCTAGAATATCTCAGACCGTAATGCCTGTACACACGTAAAAAAGACGTTCCCTTAGGGCACCATCAGTAAGGAAATCCAAACACAGAAAAGACTATTCTCTTGTATTTTTGCTGAAGGTCCCGGTCTAATTGGGACTCGTGTAAAAAAATGACCGTAGAGCAAAAAACCAAACACGCAGCAATTTTTATTTCAGACTTATTTATGTTTTGACCTTGATGCAATTATGGAAGGAAGAATATTTATTTAGATAGTAGATATATTGTGATTAATTGATTGTTTAATACAGAGTTCTTCAACCTGTGTTCCGCGGAACTCTTAGTTTCCGAAAAGGTTTTGAAGGGTTCCCCGCGTTTACGGGGCAGACTACTGAGCCGGACTACTACCATAGCTGCCCATAGCACATATATTTTTTGTATTGAATTTTATTTGGTGTTACTTGTTTTTGTACTCTTTTGTCCTTGTGTTTGTGTGTAATAGTTTGTTTTGTATTTACGTGTTTCGTAGAAAATAAAGTTTTGTTTCGCGTTTTTTCCTTTTTCTAAACCAGTGTTTTTCAAAGGTACTGCGACTACACTTCTTATCCGGTGGTAGTCTACCCCCACGGTTTTTTGATATATAAAAGCATGTTTAGGTGGAACTTGAGTAGATAACACAAATTTAAAAAACACTGTCTTAAATTGTTATCTAAATGTCGTGTTCTTTGAAGAAAACTATAAACTAGAAGAATTCCATGTGAGATCCATGGTTTTTAATACACTGGCGTGCACACAAAGGAAGGTTTTCAGCTGCTACTTTGAAGTGGAGTGACCTGGGTGAGGGGAATGAGACGAAATATACATCGGTATCCAGGCATAAGAAAAGAAATGGTTTGTTTCCTGTAACCCGACCGACCCTGAAATTACAATACAAAAATTCCGACCCTAAAGTTTTTTTTCTACTTTTTTAAAATTTAATATAATTTAATTTAAAAAACTCGTTTGTTAAAACGATTAATTGATTACGATGTCACAGCGATCAAAATCGATTAATAACTGCTAAGAGCTCATCGAACTGGTTTCCGTAAGGCTCGAACCCACTACGACAGTTATTTAGTCGAGTAGCGAGTGAATAAGTAGTTAAACCTGAAGAAAAATTATAAATACCCACTAAAATACCCAATTTGGGTAAATACTTGAGTATATTCCCAGGATATTGACCCGCAAAAATAAATACACCAAGGTAATTTTACATCACTGATCACACCCCTGATCAATTTTAAATCCAACATTAATACTCAGATAATATTTCCTTTTGCGTATTTCAGGCCTTGAAATAGATTTTTTAATACAGGTGCACCTAAGTTTTTAAATTAGGTGCACAGGTTATATATTAGTAAGATATAATGTAAGAGCATTGATATAATGTAAACTACTTTATTAGTTGGTTAAGTTTAGATAGGTTAGTAGTAGGTAGTAAATTAAAAATATTTAAACATCTAAAATCTCTCTTCTCCGGCGCACGGCTATCGCGACAGTCACTTCAACAGAGCAATCTGGAAAATGTTTCGATCATCGGAAAGTTCTGGTGGAAGTGGCACAAGTAAACCTTTCTTCTGTATAAACCCGTTACACCCATCGATTTTGTTTTCGCATAGTGTGTATTCAGGAATTTTAATCACGTTCATTTAGAGCGAGAGAGGTCGATACTAATAGTTTGTTGAAGCATCAAAATAACATAAAAGGTTCCCTTCCCCTTTTTAACGTTAGGTGCACGGCATGCACCTAGTGAGAAAAAATTAGGTGCACAATTTTATTTTCATGTGCACAGTGCAACTGGGTATTTCGAGCCCTGGCGTATTTGCTAAAAATATTTAGCAAAAAAATCTTTTTCCAACCTAATCTAATATTTTTGCTCATGTTACAGGAAACAAACCTTTTGGTTCTATTTTGCCTTACCGATTCGATGGGTAACAATAAAACGATCAGAGGTACATAAGCGAACGGTAAAAACTGAAGCTACGACACTGCACTGTGTACCATGAGACAAGAGGACAACTGGAAATTTAAAAAAGGAAGGGGTCTTTTTTGAAGGCTGTAATAACCAACTCTAACTCTGAGGCAGGCTTTACACCGCGATAGCGTACAGATAATGAAGTTGCGGATAATGTTTTTTGTTGTAGCAGAATCTATCCTATGTTAGGGTCTCTGATGTCATGATTCCACAATTTGAATATTTACCAGCTTTCTACTGGATATGTCCGTTACGCAAATCGCCGCAGGCCGTTTTCGTTTTATTTTGAGGCTGTAAGCCTTAAAGCGAATGATGTTCCTTAATTTTGTTCGGAACATAGTAGCGATGTTTCGCAAAATAATGCAAATGGTTTTGCGGGAGAAAAGAGAAATTTGCAGGTCGTAATACATGTCTATTCGTTATAAATATTTTCGGTTGCTCTAAAATTCTTTCCACGTTGGATTCAAAAGAATTTTTTTTTATTTATTTATTTCTTTTCCTAATGGCGGGCACATTTTGACCGAAGTCATTGGCCACTACAAGGCCGGAAGTGATGGCCACTTGTGAAGGAGCACCCAGTGGGAGGGCCATCATTGCCCCTAACAATTACATCGTAATTTTGAACCATGTTCAGATGACGAAGCAACACCTAAGCTGGTATACGCTTACAAACATCCATGCCCTAACCCGGATTCGAACCGGGGACCTTCCGATCTAGAGGCTAACACCTTAACCACTACACCGGTTGGTCGGCAAAGAAAATTTATAAAGTAAGGAAAATAGTCAGGTTATTGAAATAGATCTCGAATTACAATTCACAAGAAATAGCGGATGCTTCACTGAAAGACATAAATTACAAAATAAATGTTATAAATTTTTTTTTTTTTTAAATTTTTAAAACTTATTTTTTATAAGAAGCCTGCATAAAAATTGTATCGATATGTGAGGTATTTTCAGTGTAAGCAGACAAACTGGATGGTCTGCGAATATTTTACTTCTGCTATACAAATGCTCTCGCAAATTTGCGGATCGGGTTTGTCTTAAAATTTAGTTTATCACTGTTTTAGGGACCTCGATCCAATTGGTGTTGACCAATCAACTGTCATCAATTCGGAATTTATTCTTTAGAGTTTTTATTGGTGAAACGCTGAAATCGTATTGGAAAACCAAGCCAACTGACATAGCGTTCAGAATACAGACCGGAAAGACTACAGCCACCTGTATTTTGAGTGACAGAAAATGTCTCATTCGAAGTGGCGTGCAGAACGATTTAATTTGGTCTGGCTTTATTATGTTTATAAATTTCTCACAGTGACGTTAAAGATCTTCAAACTAATATCTCGAGAAAAATGTGTACCTAAGTTTCTCAAGTGTGACTCGATTCTTACCTTTTTTCTTCAGTGACTTGATCGAGTAAATCACATTTTAAAGAACTTTTCTTTTAAATAAGAAGAAATTACCATTTCTTGGATAAATAGGTACAGTTAGTCATTCTCCTCTTGAAAATCTTCAGCGGGCAAGGGTTCCAACTTTCCAATAATATTTCAGCGTCAACTTACTTTGATCAATTGATGCATTTGGATGCAGAAAACCTCACCTCTGCGTTTTGCCTATTTGATTATTCGAAGGTAAAAGTTGTCCAAAGAACTTTACCTAGTTAGGTTGGAACACAAATTTCCGAACACGTAATGAGAAATATCGACTCATTGAACACGTCCATCTTCTTCCCCGGCAGCAGTTTTGCATAACAGCCTTTAGGAGAGACAATTGGAGTAATAAAACAATGATGAAACAAAAGGAAAATGCCAAACAGTTAAAAGTGGTTAGTGAAATTAGCGACTTACATTCTATGCGTTTTCGTTTTATACGATTTTATGATTTCACGAATCCCAATTTCCGACCACTTGATGTACTTAGAAGGCCTATCACTAGAGGAAATACAGAAACCTTAAGTAACATGGAATACACAACTTAAAATGCAACACATTAAGTGGAATGCAACAAAACATCGTACGAGTACACCCGCTTTCAGGCTTATTGCAGTAGATTGAAACTACATTTTCCTTCTGAGTATAAGTTATGAGCTCTTCACTCAAGTACGAAACGAATGCTTCATTTATTAGAAGCAGCATACATAATAAACGGTCCAGTTGCTTGGTTGTATCACGTGCATGTCTTAAGTTCATCATCCATCAGTTTCTATCTGTTGAGTTAGTTTCGAAGCTTCCTTACTAATCATCTTTTAAATATTTCGTAGAAGAGCCAAGAATGCATTATTTTTCTCGCTCATTCACAACTGGCAAAAATCCAGTAAATCGAGATTTTGAACGCCACTGGGTAATGATTATTTCGTTAGATAATAAAATCGATGGGAAATTTGCCAATCTGCTAGGCGTGTGATGTTAATAATTCATTCGAATCAATTTTTTTAGAAGATTGATATCTTTGGTAAAATTATTTTCCAGCAAAAAAACTAATCAAAATATGAAGAAGGTACCAGTTTGTAGACTACTTCATGTAAACTTTAGTTGCAGGCTTCGAAAACCATATATTTTGGAAATGTGTGAACTCTCAGTTTAATTATGGTCAGATCAAGAGAAGGATGTGTCTGCAAAACAAAAAGACTGATCTTAATGAATGCTATTTCCCGGCTTAAAAACTATTGCATGAAAGTAATTGTGCAGTCTTCGAAAACGATAAAATTTTGGCGTATAAGTCCACAGAGGAAAATAGATTGAGATTGAGACATGGAATATTATTTTCCAGCTTAACGCTAGACAAAATATGGAAGCGGTCCTAGTTTCCAGACTACAACATGGAAATGTTGGTGTACAGGTTTTAACAACTAGAGATATTCGAACTTGGTGAACATCCAGTTCAATAATGGTAACCTCAATAGAGCGATGTGTCCACCGAGTAAAAAAGATTGAAATCTTAGGGAATGTTACTTCTCAACTTAAAACTAGTAAAAATATGGAAATGACACTTGTTTCCAGACTAAAACACGGGTAACTTCGGTGTGCAGATTTCTAAAACTAGTTATTCGAAGAATGTGAACTCAGTCCAATAATGCTTAGAACCCCAACAACGGACTGATGCATCCACTAAGCACAAAAGATTAAATCTCAGGGAATGTTACCTCTCAACAAAAAACTAGTCAAAATATGGAAACTGTACTACTTCCCGGATATATAAAACTTGTTATTTGTGAATGGTAAACCCAGGTCAATAATGGTAACCCCAGCGGACTGATATGTTTGTCCACCAAGCAAACATTTTCACCGAATTCCCCTCAATACAGCATATTTCTGTCCCCACCCCGATCACTTCATATGATACAGCTCTCCTCGTGATCTTTTCACAACTGGACAACCAATTATCACGCTCGAGAAAACCTGAGAGACACACCACTTCTGACGGGCCGACCAAACAACAAAACAAGCTACTGGTCAAGGATAAATACCCAGTTCCTCGTAGACGAGCTGGCTGCCTTCCCCAACAGTCGCGTTCACTGACCCTCCAACGACTAGAATCAACGCGGGAGTTCCTGAAGCACACTCCTCTCTTACAAACCCCTTTGGTGGACTTCACACCCACTAGTTAACCCCGATTTTTATGCGAAACAAATGTCTTGGTTATTTTATTCATTACCCGTCCTCAGCCCTGATGCCATCCTAAATACTTCTGGCTGTGATAGTTCGCAACTCTTCGAAGCATTATTCCGTCACAAATCCATCGAAATGCATCTTTAATTTCTCTTTGAATCTATTGGGTTGCGTACTATCAGAAAGTTTCTTAGTACATTCCTATTATGCCAGCTTCGCCCCAACAAAAAACACATCCTCAAAAATTATTTTAACCGGCTATTTAAGGTACTTTGAGACTAAGAAATGTTAAAATAAATTGTTTTTGGAAGAATGGATTCCTATGAATAGATTGGGTACCCAAACGGGTAGATTATAATTTTTTAATGTATTTATTTAACCTCTAAGTCCCTGTGGAAACTCACCTTTAAAAAAAAAATTATTTTATCGGCTATTTAAGGTACTTGGAGTTGTGTAAATAGTAAAAATATTCTTCAAAAAATGAGTGAATAATGTTCCCAAATTTAACATTGTAAATTAATGAAAATGTGTTTGTTTAACCTCTAGTCCCGGTCAAAAATCTCTTTTCAAAAAAGTTTTATTGGTATTAAAGGTACTTTGAGATTTAGAAATGATTTTTTTTAATGGGTCCCCATAATGTTAATGTCCAGAAATAGGTAAATTAGTCCTTTTTGAGATATTACCCATATGGAACAGAACATTAACAAGTAATTGATGTGGGACAGCAGGAATTAAGGAATATATTTTTACGTTTTCTAAGGTAAAAAAATAGTGTTTTAACTATATTCAAATGGGTACTCGAGGAATAAAGAGATTAACCACTCCAACGGACATTGGTTGAAATGTGAAGAGGGTGACCACTTCAAAGTGAAAAATACTAATCAGAAAATCACAGCACAACCTCATTTTAGTACAGAAGGAAGATAAATAATACCTTGTGAAGTTTAAATAAATTAAAGCAAGTGCACAGTTACATTATCTGACTTGGTGAACACGTTTCGACAATTATCTTGCTCATCGTGGTTTGCAAAACCTCTCTGAACACGACAGCTCAGTTTTACTCAGTAATTCGACTTCAAAAAGGAAACACATATTCCTCAGTGGAGATAATTTGCTCTTTAATTAATTCACTCTAATAAAATCTCTTGAAAACACTTGTACACATTAAGAACTTCTCGCCGAATCAGCGGCTTTCAGATAGCTCTTATCACTTTCACATCTGGTGTTACACTGAGCGTAAATTTCTATACCACCGCCAGAAGGCGCTGTTAGAACAGAAGGCGTGCTAGCGGAAACACTCTCTATTTCAGCTTACTTCGATTAATACGTAAAAAGAAACTTTATTGTAAAAAAGTCCTAAAAATAAGTGCATCCAAGATCTTTTTAAATAAAAATAGCAGACATTTCACTTTGTAGCAAAGGGTAAAATACCACAACCTTTGCATTGAAGAACACGACTTCCTACAGGCCACTGTCAAAATGAAGAGTCGACGTATCTATCAGCATGGAAGGCGTCAATGAAAGAAAATTGTCCTCTTGGATGTAGACGGAAAAATAAAAATGGCGAGATCTAAACAAAATTCACTGCGAAGCCGATTCGAAATAAATCTCTCTTTCCTCCTTTATCTGGTATTTTGAATCGCCAAATGTCTTCTTCCACTCGGCAGCCATAAGGTAAAAAGTTGTTCTGAATTGGATTAATGACCAAGAACCTCAATACAATGTCCCAAAAAATAACAGCATCAGCGAACATTTTCAAATCAAATGCAGACGTTTCACTCTGCAGCGAAGGGTTAAATACCACAACCTCCGCATTGAAGAACACGACTTCCTACAGGTCACTGTCAAAATGAAGAGTCAACGTATCTATCAGCATGGAAGGCGTCAGTGAAAGAAAAATGCCCTCTTGAATGGAGACGGAAAAATAAAAATGGCGAGGTCTCAACAAAATTCCCTGCGAAGCCGATTCGAAATAAATCTCACTTTCCCCCTTTATCTGGCACCTTTTGAATCACCAAGTTTCTTCTTCCACACGGCAGCCATAAGGTAAGGGGTTGTTCTGAATTGGATTAATGACCCCCTCCACGAGAGAGGGATTTTCAGTGGCTGAAGGGCAAAGGGGGACGAACAGGTTGTTGAAATCTCTGTCTCTCCTTTTTTTCCCTACCCCTGTCAAAGCGCTGGGTGTGTGATGGAATGTTGTTCCGTCGAATGAAAAATGCGACGATCAAAACAAACACAAAATTCGCCCGTTCTTCCACCGTCTGGGCCAGCTTTTCTTATTTTATTTACTTATATCCCCCTCGCTTCCTTAAAAGGCGCAAGACATCGCCACTCGCTTGTCACGATTTGTTTTTCTTTCTTTTTCACCTCCATTATGGCGATTTGGTCTTACACGGCGGCCGAAACCCCCCTCTCCCTTCGCTTGGCGACATTCCCCGCATTTCCACGAAATGTGATATGGAAAGACACACAGGTGATTTAGGTATTTTGAAGGAGCGATCATGAAACCGCAGACCTTTTCGCGCCAGATAAGGGTCTTTAATACCAGGGTCACGTTGTGGAGAGTGAACAGCGTATTTCTTACTTGACAAACGCCGATTTCAACAGATAGTTTCCGAAATTTATTGTCGGGGCGTCCTTTACGTGTGCGAAATGCCGTTCAAGACATTTGTTTCATTAACCTTTTCATTCCTGGATTGGATCTTTGGGTATAATGACCTTAGGTACAAAAGCGGACAAGCTGAGCCATATTTTCATTCATGGAGTATCCAATTGAATGTACCAGCGATTCCACATTAGTGTCCTTTACCGTGTGCGAAATGACATTAAGAAAAATTGTTTCGTTAACCTTTTCATTCCTGGACTACCCGATTGAATCTATCAGCGATTCACATTGGTGTGTCCCTTACCGTGTGCGAAATGCCGCTCAAACCATTTATTACATTAGCCTTTTCATTCCTGGATTGAATTGGCTTTGTGGGTGTAATGGCGCTATGTCCCAAAGCGGAAAAGCTGCGCCATCTTTTCATTCATGGAGTACCCGATTGAATGTACCAGCTATTCCATATTGGTGTCCTTCACCGTGTGCGAAATGACTTTTAAACCAATTGTTTCATTAACCTTTTCATTCCCGGACTGCCCGATTGAATGCATCAGCGATTCACATTGGTGTATCCTTTACCGAGTGCGAAATGCCGCTCAAACCATTTATTACATTAGCCTTTTCATTCCTGGATTGAATTGGCTTTGTGGGTGTAATGGCGCTATGTCCCAAAGCGCAAGATGCGCCATCTTTTCATTCATGGAGTACCCGATTGAATGTACCAGCGATTCCACATTAGTGTCCTTTACCGTGTGCGAAATGACATTAAGAAAAATTGTTTCATTAACCTTTTCATTCCTGGACTACCCGATTGAATCTATCAGCGATTCACATTGGTGTGTCCCTTACCGTGTGCGAAATGCCGCTCAAACCATTTATTACATTAGCCTTTTCCTTCCTGGATTGAATTGGCTTTGTGGGTGTAATGGCGCTATGTCCCAAAGCGGAAAAGCTGCGCCATCTTTTCATTCATGGAGTACCCGATTGAATGTACCAGCTATTCCATATTGGTGTCCTTCACCGTGTGCGAAATGACGTTTAAACCAATTGTTTCATTAACCTTTTCATTCCCGGACTGCCCGATTGAATGCATCAGCGATTCACATTGGTGTATCCTTTACCGAGTGCGAAATGCCGCTCAAACCATTTATTACATTAGCCTTTTCATTCCTGGATTGAATTGGCTTTGTGGGTGTAATGGCGCTATGTCCCAAAGCGCAAGATGCGCCATCTTTCCATTCATGGAGTATCCGATTGAATGTACCAACGATTCCACATTAGTGTCCTTTTACCTTGTGCGAAATGCCGTTCAAACCATTTATTTCATTAACATTTTCAATCTTAGAGTACCCGATTGAATGTCTCAGCAAATTTTTAATCGACCTGGTTGTTGTCTCGACGAGGTATCTTGTAAGTATCATACCTGACCCCAGATATTGTTGGACTAGCAATCTCGTCATGAGAAGAAAGCATAATCACGTCATTAGAAAACTAATCAGATCTTGAACTCGTCTTTAAAAATTTGTCAGTATATTGGTAATGAGTTAACTCGTCAGTAGATTAACAGGTCAGGTTTTGATGGACGGTATATCTCGTTAAAACTCAATTAACTGTCGTGTCACGGTACACACTTTATTGTACGGGTGTCCTTTACCGTGTGGGAGTCCGTCGTGGCCAACCTTTGAGTTGTAGATGATGCATGTTCAATTCTTGCCAGGTGCATTCCTCCCTGGGTGTATTTCTCTCTTGTCTGTCATTCAAACTTCCATTGTGCGTGTCTGTTTATTACTTGTTGTATGTCTTGTGTCTGGCACAGCATGGCCATTGCGCCATACAACCCCAAACCTACCAACCTTTACCATGTTCTAAATGCCGTTTAAACTATTTATTTAATCAGCATTTTTACTCCTGAAATACCCGATTGAATGTAGCAACGATTTTCAACCGTCGCATCGTGGCACATTAGTGTACTTCGACCGTGTGTAAAATGCCGTTTAAAAATAATTTATTTCATTAACATTTTCACTCCTGGAGTACCCGATTGAACGTATCAACGATTTTCAACCGTAGTGCTGTGGTACACTGATTTGCCTTACGGCTAGAGAAACGATTTAAATTGTGTACGATTTAGTATTTCAACAGTTTAGTTTTGTACTTTGACAAGTGCGTGTGTTCACAAATAATACCCGCATAAATAATTTTGAGTACAAATTTTCATTACAAAGAATCAGAAATGAAGCGTTTGGAAAAAAAAGGTTATTTATGAAACCACTTTGGATCAAAATTAGCAGATAACTATTATTTTTGCGTAAATCAAGCAAAATTATACCTTTAGGATCGGCAAAAAATAATTTTGGTGCACCCAGAATTGACGAAAATGATGAAATCTTTTGATGAAATTCAAAAGTTATAGGCGCAGCTACACTTGAAATTTATTGTTAGTTGAGAGTTTTTCACAGGAGGTACTGAAAAAAACTAAATTTGCAAAGGGGCATCGAGCCAAAAAAAATTTGGAAACAGCTCTATATCAGAAATTTCTCGAAGGATACTCTTTCCAAGCCCGCTCTTCATCAATATTTCATATTTAAAATTAGCACCACGCACACGTTCGAACTAGTTGCAAACCCCAACAGTTCGCGATACTGTATTAACAGCATCGGACGGGAATTTATTGTCTGTCACTGGAATCACCCTCATGGGAATTCATCACAGGAGAATTCATCCACCTGGCAAATGAAAATGAAACAAATTTCTGCATTAATGACGATAGCCAATTACGCGATCTCCCAGCATCGACAGAAGGCGTTCAACGAGTTGGACCTTCGCAAAGCTCTGTATTTCAAGAGCTTTATATTAAGGACCCGAAGTCCGACGTCATGGAGTGTTAAAAGGAGTAGACTCGTGTTAAAATGAGTAATACTTAGTAATACTGATGTAATAGTAATGAGTAATACTAATCTTCAGAATCTATTAGTCGGCTAAGAGAAAAAACTCACTAACTGGCAATCCAACAACAGACTGTCGCGTACAAAATAGGGCTGCGACATCGATGTCATATAAGTAGACTGAGCATTGCTATTGAGAGGAGATTAAAAAAGCGTGCCCAACATGTCGGCTAGTAGTCACATGACGGCTCTGAAAAACTGACTTGGTTGACCGTTTTGGCATCTTATCGCCTCAATTGGCGATATAACATCTTTTGACATGGTATAGACGTGTGAATTAGGAATGCGACATCGATGTCGATGTTTTTTAAAAAACACCTTGTACCAGCGATGTAGCACACACCACCGATGTATTTAACATCGATGTTTTGGGGTCGATGTTTTTGTAACATCGATGTTTATACTTGTCGATGTTTTATTTTTAAATGAAAAAAAGTACCGTTATAAAAATTTAAAAAATAACCAAGAAGCATAAATTTTATAATCAGCAAATTGAACATACAAAAAACAACAAACAAAAAAAACGATACAAAAACGCGTTTTTTTCCAATTGACATTATTTTGATTTCTAACATTAGTCTTAGTTTTTTTTCTTTATTTCCTCAAATTTTGTCAATCTTGGAGTTATTTTAACCTAATCAAAACATCTCTAACTGCAAATTAGAAGTACATCCAGGGGGGGGGGGACACCCATCTTCATTCAAGCAATTTTAATAGTAGAGAAAATTCAAAGTTGTCGTTTGACTGGAATTAACGTTTTCTATAAATTCAAATTCATAAAATTTGAATAAGGGACCGTCTTTATATTAAATCGATTGATAATATAATTGATAATAATATATAATTAACCCGATCTTGATAGACATCTTGTCTATCAAGATCTGGTCAATTTTACAAATGACGAGATACTTTGTCGAACCAACCATCAGGAGGGTTAAAAGGAATATCTTTCTCTGTTTTAAAACGCTCGCAAGTTTTATTCAAAAGCGATAAGGAAACGAGAAGTATTTGTGACGTTTGCCGATTTCCATGGTTTCCTACAAGTGCAAACTACGATCGCAATTACTACGTAGGTGAGCCGCCTACAATTTATACTTCAGTTATGTAAATGCAAGCAGCCAAAAAAGCATTCTCATAACCAAATTAACTGTGCAGCTTGTTACAACGCAATGTATATTACCGCTTGTTCAATGTGTGGTCAGCAGTAACAGATGTGACCTTCCTGATCCCGAAATACGTAGGTGGACACAAGAACTAATTATCCCACGCCTCCGTGCATTTCATATTGTTTCTGAAAAGTCCGTGAGTTTTCACAAATGAATGCACAGAACAAGTTTGAATTAAGAAAAAGTGAAATCAGCTTCAAATGATACGTTACTTTGAAACTTCGCAGAAACAATGCCTTAGTTTTTTTTACAACCTCCAACATAACAAAACTGATTCGCCCTTACCACTTTCTTGTATTGAAGTTAACCATTCAAGTGGTTTCAACGAGAAATCTTGTTCATCAAGATCTAGACAACTCTTTGCTAGGTATCTCGTCATCAAAATATAGCCGGTTTTTCAATAATGACGAAATCGAGATCTGGTCAGTTTTCTATTTTCATATTTCATATTTTGTATATGCAGTTTCTAGACTCGTTCATCTAGTTCTAGTCATTTTTGACCAAATCAAATGAAGATGCTAATGGTGGGATACCACCTCTCAATAACTGCCTAGAGTATTAACGTCACCAGCTATATATTCCACCAGAAACTGCAAATTATTTAACTTTTCAGATCTTAACTAAACTATTTTAAACTATTTCTCGGAGGTTGATACATTTTGGATTATTTCAACTCAATAAGTCATCTCCTTCAATGAAGTGTTTTGTGCATCTCTTATCTAACTGAATTTGTGCATGTTTTTTCTTGCATTTGTGAATGAAACAAATGCCAAGCACTTGACTTTACGTCATTCATCATCTGCCTTCTCAATACTTCTGTAACTGCATTAATAAAATTCCTATGAGCTCTACACGTGTCTGAAGTGTTGAGCCGTCATAGTTTGCATAGATATTACATAAAATACAACCAGGAGAGTTAACATTATTGCAATAAACTAAGTATAATGTGGTAGGCCTTCTCTTGGTGCATCCTGGATTATGCTAAATCTACCATGTGGTGTGTTTGCCCTGCTTCCTAATACTATCTTTCATTCATTTTTGGTTCATATCGTTACCACTAGGCACCAGTCTGCATTTTGACGATTTTCAACTAACTGCATTTTTCGATTTGCCATTTCAAGTTTTATTCCGTGACAAAGTCACGAATCATCTTGATTCATAGTGGAAGTGCCGACTTTCATGGGAAAACAACCTTTGAGTCACTAACTCGATTTTTCGCAAAGCATCAACACTGAACGCGGTTTTGTAAAAACGTCAATTTTGCAGAGTGGTGCTTTTGGCGTGTAGTATCGATATATATTTTTTCTCTGTGATTGAATATTTTTCTGTAGAGAAACAACCACTACATAAATAAATGGATAGTAAAATCGAAACATCTTTACCTCTGAACTTCGTAGCACTTGTTGAGATTAGCGTTTTAAGGTAAGAGCCAGCTCCTTGTAGCAGGTTCTTCAAGTCTTTCTTTGCGGCTCCTTTATAATGCTCTTCCATCGGCTTATTACAGCATGTCCGAGACGATCCACACAGCTCTAAGTCAGAACCTAAAATAATTCAAATTCGTATTTAACTTCACAATTCCATGTACGTTTAAAAATACGAGATATCTCGTCCATCAAGATCTGGTCATTTTTAATAATGACCAGACAATTAAAATGTATGTTATATGAAACAGTTTTTAAATGGTTTCAGCTAGCTGTTTATCCTCATTTAAGAAACTTAAAAAATAAATTTCTTACTTTTGGTGATAGAAAAAGAGTTAGGTTTGCGATAATTATTTTAAGGATTATTTAGGGAAATAATTGAAATAGACAAATATTGAAAGGGTAGTTGATAGGTAGTTGAATTAACGTTGCGGATCAACACAACGAAATAACGAATGATAGGAAAGCTATTAAACCATATACATTCTTAACATCTTTATATTCACAATGAGAAATGTAGTAACCAAACCGAAAGAAATCTCTCGCATCCAAACCGAAATGTAGATTTTAAGATAAAGTAAGCGACCGAAGAGCTTTGGTCCAAACTCTAAATGTTTGGTAAGAATGAGGCACCATGATGTATCAAACGTCAAAACTCAAAATTCAGTTTTTAATTTAATAAGTTGAATTACACACATAAATGTCGCTGTGTAGTCCATTCCTTATGAAACTAGATGTAGGTAAAAACACGCACCAAGGATGGATTAAATTTTAGGCGTGCGAATGTGACATAATTACGGCAGAAACTTGTTGCTGTTTGGACTGTTTAAGTGGTAGGCTCCTTGGGAGACAAGAGAAAAGGAGATAAATCGGGGGTTGGTTTGGGAGGGGGAGTTGTGGAACTAGAGCCACATTTGGCCATGCTGCGGCAGAGACAAGACACATAATATCAAGTAATAGATACAAGACGTATATCAAGACAAGTAATAGACACACACAATGACTGACACAGAAGAGACAAATACACCCATAGAAGAATGCACCTGACTTTAATCGAACCACCTGCGTAGCCAACAACTCGAAGGTGGCTAGCTTAGTGGGCATACCACTGAGTCATGACGTCTTCAGATAAATAGTGGGATCGTTGGAATTATGATCTGTACGGGTTAGTTAATAAGCGTTTGCCAAAAGCATTTTTAGGTTCAATTTGTTTTCAACACCTTATCGCCAATCTTGCTCCTCAACGTACCCTGTTTCCCATGGGGTTAGCACTGCCCCCAAGGATCTTTCAGCGTCCAAAGGGGGTGGTGAATGGGTGGTGGTGGTAGCGCCCGCCTTGGACTATGGGGAGGGTTATGGCAAAACTTTCATTGTGTGTGGATCTGTTATGTGTCTAAACACGTTTTAAAACGATACTAAATGTGGTAGAATATTTTTGAAAACAATATCTTCATACACGGTTTAGAGACCCAAAAATTTTCTGCCATGGGCCATGGCAACCTGGTTGGAAGAGTAAGGGTTTACCAACCACAGGATTGGGAATTCGAAACGACTCAACAATACGACTGTCCTATACATAGGGCTGGTGTACGTTAAATCTATGGTGACCTCAAACGTCCATACGTTGGCGTGGTGGGGAAGTTTGTCGAGCGAGGGGCAGCTCAGGTTTTGACCTCGTTATCGGATCTTTCCCTTCGAGATTGATTCCCGGCCGTTGTGAATTACCAATTGTATTGCTCGAGTGCGACGTAAATTCAACTATCTACCTTGTTTGCCAATTCGTTTTCAAAAAATGCTTGAAGCAAGTGACCTTTGCTTTTGAAACAGATCGAGATTTCTTGCGCTGTTTGCAAATCAAAAATTCTTTGGAAGTTAAGTGAAGAACAATATATCGGGGAGTAATATTACGAAAGGATACTGTTTTATACAAAAATAGAAAAATCATGTTAATATAGATATCCTACTGTTTAAAATCGAGCGTTTTCCTTTATAGGTAGGAAGTTGATTACCGTCACACACTGGAGCAACTTAATGGCAGTGTGGCTAATGGCGACGGTCCGAGATCAATCCCGAAAGTAAAGATCCAAGGACAACACCTCGTAATTTTGAACCACTGTCAGATGACGAGGTCACGCCTGAACTGGCACCCCACTCCAAATTACCACACCACGTCAATGTGAGGACATTTGAGGCCACGGCAAATTTGATGTGCACCTGCCCCCACGTACACGACTGTCCTTGGTCGGATCTAGTTTCGAACTTGCAACCCTCTGGATACCAATTCGGTACTCTTACCACCAGGCTATCACGACCCTTTTTCCCCGCATAACTTCATCCCCCATCATTGCACAAAACGCAATATCATACAAGAGGAAAACGCTATTTTTTTATGTGATTTTAGTGTTTTCCTCATTTGCAAGAAAAAGACTGAAACTTTTCAACGGAATCGCATTCAAGGAATACTGGATTTATAAGGAAAACCTCAAACAACTGTTCCTATAAAAAGCAGAGTTCTCACAGATTTGAAAATTTGCATTCACCAATTCAAAAGGTTGTGGCTGTAAAAGTATGTGGCGATATCCCACATTAAAAAGTTTTAATGCCAGCAACTCTGGACCGTGAAGCAGTTTCCTTATGGACCAGTGACAACGAAACTCATTTTGCCGCCTCAAATATACTCGCAGAGTTCGAACTACATTTCATTGTAATACGAAAAGGCTGTGTTTAATACACATAATTGTGCCTGCCCACACTTTTATGGGCAACCATCATAACTTGAAGTTTGCGTAGGCTTGGAAAAAGTCATCAGGCACACAAAATCAATAAATGAATCAACAAAACCCGTTTTCGGCTCTTGTCGTTTTTAGTTTTGGTTTATCGTCAATAAAACGAATGAAAAAAGTGTGCCAGACGCTCGGGATAATCATACGTTCCAGAATCGTTTTTTAATCTTTACGAAGTCCCTTTCTTTTTGGATAGCAATGTTTGGAGGTAGCAAAAATTTACTTTAATCAAATAACGTTGAGCTCTTTTGTAATTCGTACGTATCCATCGGACCGTACGAAGAAGGAAATCAAATAAGACGCAAAGCCTTGATGGAAATATAAATTGTTTCGTATAGAGTTGTCAGAAGAGAACATTCTCTCTAATAACGAGAATGTTCTATACGAGCATTAAAATGTGGAGAATATTCGATAATCTTTAATTAAAACCTTTTGGAAATTACAATTTATTAGAATCTTTTATTTATCTTTATCAAATATCTCTATTTTATCTTTTGGAAATCCAATATGACGCAAATCCTTGATGGAAATATTAATTGTTTCGTACAAAGTTGTCAGCAGGGAACATTCTCCAATAACGAGAATGTTCTCCAAGCATTAAGATGTGGAGAACATCCGAGAATTTTTAATTTAAACCTTTTGGAAAATACAATTTTCAAAATCCTTAAACTTATCTTTATCAAATATCTCTATTGTTTCTTTTGGAAATCAAATAGGACGCAAGGCCTTGATGGAAATTATAATTTATCCATTGTTTCGATAACGATAATGTTCTCCGAGCATTAAGATGTGGAGACAATTAGAGAATTTTTAATTTAAACTTCTTGGAAAATTACAAGTTATTGATGGCAGAAATTAACTTGAGAATCTTATTTCATGTATCATTCACAAAACATCTAAACACTGTTGTTTTTTATAGAAATTATATTTCTAATTTTTGCTTTTATTCAAAACTATGCTACAATTTTATCTGTTAATGAAGTCTACAGATAAATAACGGATGCCTCCATATTTCTGTGTATTGTACAGTACACACATTCAACTTTTAGGTTGGGGATATTAAAATTGAACTCAGAGTGAACTCGAAAGTAATTTTACATATTGTCAAAGAAGAAAATAATTCACACTTCGAGCAAAATTGTTGAAAAGCAGAGTTCAATAACAACTGAAATGTTTACTTTCTTTTCTTTTAATTTTTAACGTCAGTTTTAAAAGTAATATATTTTTAAGCGAATGATTATTTTCATTTACGTATTCATGCATTAATTAAAAATATATTGCATCTTATTATTTTTAAAAATTATCTTTAGAAGAAAATTCTAGCTTATTCTCTCTCATGTGGAGTCACCCGGTTGGAAGAGGAAGGTTGCGAGTTCGAAACTAGATCCAACCAAAGATCATCGTGTACATGGGGGCTGGTGAAAGTTAACTCTGTCATGGCCTCAAATGTCCTCACGTTGAAATGATGGGGATGGTTGAAGAGGGGTGCCAGCTCAGGTGCTGACCTCATCATCTGACCGTGGTTCAAAATTTCGTGGTGTTATCCTCAGATCTATCCCTTGGGAATTTATTCCTTACCGTCGCCAATAGCCCGTCATGTAACTCCAATGCGACGTTAATTAACTACCAACCCCCTCTTGTAGAGGAAGAATATTCCCAAGAATATTCTCCAGAAATTATTTCATCGCTGACATTGATTCAAAATTACGAGGTGCTGTCTTTGGATCTTCTCTTCGAAATTGATCCCGGATTGTCGCCAATAGCCCGTGTGCTAATCCATTGCGATGTTAATTAATTATTATTACCAAAGGATTGTTACCGAGAAATTTACATTTCTAGATTAGTATATAACTGAGAAAAGTAGATATTTCCATTCCGTTCCACAATCTTCTTTGAGTTTATGGTGTCAAGGGGTTTATCATACTCATTTTTAAAATACATATAATTTTACTAGCGACCTTTGCATGCGTAAAACAAGACGATACATTTCTTATTTAAACCACTGCTAACTAAATTATAAACTTCCATATTCACCCATCCTCACTGAACACAAACGTAATTAGTCAAAATCAATAGCTTTCATTACGGATCACACAACACAATTGTTCAGCTTATGATCTGCTTATCAGCTCTTGTCAACAAACCAAAAAATTCCACATTAGCCCATTCTCGCTGAACACAAACGTACTTAGTTAAAATCAATAGCTTTCATCACGGATCACACGCAATGGTACAGTCTATGATCTACTTATCAGCTCTTGTCAACTAACCAAAAAATTCCACATTAGCCCCTCCTCACTGAACACAAACGTAATTAGAAAACATCAATAGCCCCTTCATCACAGATCACAGACAACGATCAGTCAACTTATAATCTCTGCTTATCAGACATTGTCAACAAACCAAACAATTCCATATTCGCACATTCCCACTTGGACAAATTAGACAATATCATTAGACAGGGACGCCAACTCCAAAGGGATCAATACAGTCACCCACCACAAAAAAAAAATGTAGATTAATATTACAAGCACAGAGATAATGAGGGAAAGTCAAATCTACAAACAAAATAAGCACTTACATGACACATATGAAACAACAGCAATATTATTTGTCCCTCTAATAATTTCCCAAGCGCTATTGCAGTCTGAATAAAAATTAAAAATGGAAAGAAAGTTTTAAAAAATTAATGACTTCTAACGATATATTTGTGTAGAAGAATCGGGATAACAGCGTTCTAAGCCATCAATGCCTCACAAAGAATTAGAAATATCGATTTGCTTTCGCATTTACATCAAGCAACCATTTTAATAGCCTACGAATTTTAAGCAAAAATAAAAAGTAAGCTATCCTAAGCTCTAATGGAGACTCTAAAAGAAAATTGAGATAAAAGAAATGCTGGCACAAAGGGAAGTCTCCAATAGCTAAGTAACGAAATGCCACTAAATCTCATGTCTTCCTTTACAGTGGATAAACCAGCTTAACCGAAAAAATGTGTCATTTGCAACTGAATTGTTCCGGCAAATTTGCATGTATAAATATTGACACGAAGCCAAAAATGTCTGGGATATTATAAACTGCGTTTAAAGAGTACAGTTTCTGACAGACAAATCCATTCGTTGAAGATGATCCCGTTCCAAAGTCATCTAGAGCAACGACCCCTCCCCCCCCCAAAAAAAAAATTCTTTGATTAAGCTAAACAAAGTAGTATACATGTACAAAGACAGCCATCAAGTAGTCCCAATAAATTCATCAATTAGTTTTACACCAACGATAAGGAGGAAGTGTCTGTCAAGTATTATGCAAATTACGACTAACTAAATCCAGACATCATCATTTGCAGCCTCCATTTGGGGAAAACCGAAAACAGTCACTCAAGAGAGAGAGAGAGAGAGAGAGAGAGGGGATCTTCAGATTTCAAATTCAAATGTTGAGATGTGGAGACTTCCTTTTCTCCTCCGTTAGAAACGGACTTAATTTTCGTTTTCTGTTCTTTCGCTGTTTGTTTGCCAATATCTTACCATTTTCATTTCTTGTCTTCATTTCCATAATGGAGAGCAACCGAAAGATACAATTTCTAGGAAGTAACTGAACTACTTGTTACGAATGCTCGTTGTGCTATTAACTCATGTGTACATTTCAATGTTTCTCTAGCAAGTTAAGTATGTAGGGTTAATGGAGTTCATAAGCACTTAACGGATTTAATTTTCGTTTTCTGTTTCTTCATTGCTTGGCGATCGCTTATCATTTTCATCTTACGTCTTCATTTCCATAACGAAGAAAAACCGAAAGATACAATTTCTAGGAAGTAACTGAATTACTTGTTACAAATGCTCGTTTTGTTATTAACTCATGTGTACATTTCAATGTTCCTGTGGTAAGTTAAGTATGTAGGGTTAATGGAGTTTGTAAGTACTTAACGGATTTAATTTTCGTTTTCTGTTACTCCACTGCTTGGCGACAGCTTATCATTTTCATCTCACATCTTCATTTCCATAACGAAGAAAAACCAAAAGATACAATTTCTAGGAAGTAACTGAACTACTTGCTACATATGCTTGTCATGTTATTAACCCTAGCCATAGAAAGTTAATCCTTCGTAAATTTTATATAATGACCATCCCAACGTTCATCTGATGAGTTAAGTATGTAGGGTTGATGGAATCAATTTACGCTTAACGGATTTAACTTTCGTTTCCTGTTATTTCCCTGTTTGCCGATTGTTGCATTTTAATTTCTCGTCTTCATTTCAATTACGGAGAAAACCGGAAAATATAATTTTTAAGAAGTAACGGAATTACTTGTTATAGATCCTCGTAGTGTTATAAGCACAAGAAAATAAATCATTTGTAAGTTTTAAATCATGTGTACATTTCAAATATCCCCTCTAGTAATCTAGGATCGACAGTCCATAAACACTTAACAAATGTATAACCGCTTACTATTCAAGAATGGTTAACCCTCCAAGTAATATCGACGAGGTATCTCGTTTGTCAAGATCTGAACAATTTTGCTAATGGCGTAATACCTTGTCACCAAGAAATTGCCGATGTATTGAAAATGACGAGATCAAGATCTGGTCAGTTTTGCAAATGACGAGATAACCCTCCTGGTAGATGTCTTGATGCGTTAATAGTTATCAAGGTTCCCAGGCAAGTATATCGACCAAATCCCTTGTTTTCTTTCAGAATCCAGGATAAAGAAAAATTGAGATGTACTCTAACATTTGCCGATAAGCTTTCTTCAAGAGAAGAGAGTTAAGGTTCAAAACATTTTTGATTCATAACAATAACAAAATACACAGCCAGTTTCATGACTAAATTTTATGTGCGATTGTTCATACGTGACACTGGAAGGCTCTTTTATAGTCAATCCTTGGAAATAGACAAACAGTCGTCCCTTGAAAGAACCTTAATCTCTTGGGGTAGATTGGACAGCCTGTGATGAATGAATGAATGCCCTGAAGAGCAACATTTCTAAATTGATGTAATAGAAATAATTCACATCATTTAATAAAATTTTCCGTACACAGAACCTGGAATGAGTTTCTTGTCGCCAGGAACCTCAAACAACCTAACGAGCAATTCTCCGTTTTCTCTCAAATTAAGGAATAAGAAAAATTGACAGATATACTCAAATATTCATTTTTAGCTTTCTTCGAGGAAAGATTATTTAAGTTCAAAATATTTTTGATAAATACTATGACTAAAATATATGCATGACTAAAATATATACATGACTAAAATATATACATGACTAAAATTTGTACGTGATTGTCCCATGCGTGACAATGGAAAGCAACTTTGCAATCCTTGATAATATTCCTCTGGTCGTTCCTGGAATGAACCTAAATTCTTTTGGGTAGGTTGGACAGCCTGGTTTATTAATGAATGAATGAAATCCCTGAATGGCAAAATTTCGAAATTGGAGTAGTAGAAACAATTCACAGCATTTAATTAAATTTTTCATAAGCAGAACCTCGAATGAATGTCTTGTCAACATGAACCTCAGACACCCTCAACGACCAATTCCCCGTCTTCTTTCAGAGTCCAGGAAGAAGAAAAAAGTTCCGGTTTGAAGTTAATGACGCCTCGTTACATAAACTTTCTGCGCACAATAGAAGCAGAGATGCAACGTGCAATAAATATTAAGACAAAGACAAATTCTATGACTCAAAAAATGAGCCACTTGTGGTCGCCTAAGAATCCAGTTTGCGATAGAGATTTAACCTTCAAATATTAGTATCCACCAAAATGCCAAGAAACTCTCAGGATAATGGGTTTTTTAACATAATTTTCCTTCATTTGAAAAGGCTCTTCAAACAGGGTAATGCGAAATTAGAAAAAGCTTACAAAAGCTCAGAATTATCCAAGTGCGTGTGCATTTATAAGACTTAAAGAGACGCGAATATTCACTCCGTTTTATGATTCCATTTATACCGGCTTTTGAAAGTAACTAGTCGAGAGGTTTTCCTTTTGCAATGGATCGCCACTAACGAACAAAGGGGGAATATTTTTTCTTCGTGAAGGAGAAGAGGCCATCCAACGGTAGGTAGTTAATTAACGTCGTACAACGGACCATCGGCGAGAGTCATTGATCAATCCGTAGAGAAAATATAAAAGCAGAGTGAGCAATGGTAAACTTTTTATAGACCCATGACCAATCAAATGACCAATGACCCATGACCAAAACTAGTAATCGTGATCCGTAGACTGCTTTCATCTATTAAGTGGAACCTAACATTAGTTATCTCATTGGTCCATGACGCCCATCCATTGATTCATCATCTGATTGACCCATTGATTGATCTGATAGTGTACGAGGACAACACCTCGTCATTTTAAATCAAGGTCAGATGACGAGGTCAAAACCTGAGCTGACACCCCCACTCTTCAAAAATTTTCACACCATGCCAACATGAGGACATTTGAGTACACGATGGTTTTTGGTTGAACCGACTTTCGAATTCGCATCTCCCTGTCGTTAATCCGCTTTTCTTCCAAGTGGGCTACAGAGGCCAGACAGCAAACTTCGCGATACGAGGAAAATTCACAGGACTGTGAAATATCCATAAAATATGACCCATTCGAACAGTTGTACGAAATCTTTATATTTAATTAGTAAAATGTGTCGATTTTCCAGAATTTCCTTGAAACTTCTGGTAGTACAATTCACTTGATTTCTTAAACTACACTCATGTCCAAAAATTAAAGATAACACTGAATTCTTGTCAAGCAAAGTCACCTGATCACAATCCAACAGAGCGTTATTGGGATACTCTCGGACGCATGCTTTATGCCTGTACAACACCTTGGATGGATACAACACCACGCAAGGATCGCACCTTGCCACAGGAACTCTTGCAGTCTTGTGGAAAGCATGTCTGCACGTCCTGACACTTACTTGCGCGTTAGGTTTAAGGGTCAGCACATTCGCAATTAGGTCGTTTTTAAAAGAGCAGAAAAAAATTTTTCGCAATAACTTAAGTTAGCTGTTTGAAAGATTTAGAAGATTAAAGCTTTAGCCAAATAAGAAGAGCAAGGCGTTAAGTCACACGAGCAGACCAATCAGAACGTCTTCACTGCTCGCGCCGGCACCTCTGATTGGCTTCCGCGTGTAGCTTTGTGCCTCACACGCGCTTCTTATTTGGCTACTCTACAATATCTTGATCTAAGAGCATTGTGTTATCTCTTTAGTTTTCAGTAGCCATTACGAGGCATGAGGTTCTTATTTTATTCCACATAGCTTGTGGAATATTCATGTCATTTGAAGTACAACTGAGCAAGTATAAAAAGAAAGCAGGTACTTCAGAGAGGGTTTTATAAAAAAGACGAAAAGTAATTTAACCACATCGAAAAAACACTCATACTAAAACTAAAATGTTCCTTGGTATTCCAAAAAAACTGTTGATTTTTATTTTTACTTAGCTATAATAAGACCAATTTACTATGCAATTATGCTGCATAATTCCTTCCAGTGTTTGTTTATGTTATTGAGTGATGCAAATCACTAATGTTTATATTATCAGGGGGCTCCGCCCCCTGATAGGTTACGCTCTCGCCAACCCCAACGTGTTTTGATCATTCGCGTTAGAAATTTCGCTTTTTTCGACTTTGACACTTAATGCACCCTAAACTAATAGCCGCATCGTAAAAAAACAAAATTATCCTCTCCATCTTGTTCCCTGTACAATTTTGAACAAACCATGTTAATTTCGTAATTTTCTGATCCGTACTTTCTCGGGAAACCGTCTAAGAATCGAGCGAAAAAAGCGAGTTTTCAATCCTGCGGCTGCTGCGGCGGTAACTTTTTGAAAAATAGAGAGACACCTAAAATCAGTTCTCTCTGAGTCTACTCTGTTCGTATAGTTCTGTATGCTTGTCTGTTGCGATGTCTCTTCAAATTTATCAAATGTCTGGTTTGACTTAGAGTTACACTCTTATTTCATTATAACAAGACGCAACAAATTCACAAAATCTTATATCTATAATTCCAGTCCTTTTGTCAAAAATAAAAAAACAGTGAAATCTGGAATATACATTTTAATTTACGTTTTATTAATTTCAAAACCCCCTCGGAAAATTCCATTGTTCCTTGTGAGCCAGCATTTAAATATATATGTTCAATTGAAAATTAAAAATAAACACCTTGTATAAAAAAATGAACTGTTGCCGCATTACTTTCCAATTTAATTAACGCTGAAAATAAATTATATTGTCGTTTAACATTACACAATTTAAAAAATTTGGAGCTAAATAACGAGTTTACTTGACCAATACTATAAACAATAAGTTTATCACAAAACTTATCACCCAATTTATTAACTATTTCATACAAACCATCTTTTCAAAATAAATAGAATTTCCATTTGATACACCTGGAATTGGAAAATTCGTAGCTACAAAAGCCGATAAGCATAAGATTGATTTAGCGATGTTCTAATTGATTTATAGTTGCTTCTACGTTACAATTTCCAACCAATCAGAGCGAGAATAACTCGATCACATGAAATGAGAACAATATGTTTTTTGATTTGACAACTAACGCTAAAAATAGAACTCGAAACATAGAACAAAAGAGCAAAACTAAATTTAATATACTACCACAGTAATAAAACACCCAAATCATTTCGACCTTTTTTCAGGTTTGAAATAAAAATACACAAAATCTTACTCTATATTATTAGTACACTTTTCATTCTTATTCGCTATTGAGAGTAGTTAACAAATCCCCAAAACATTCGGAGTAAAAAATACACCCCATTCATAAAAATAAAAAACATGTTTACGCACACAACTCGAATCATAAAACGGAAAGATTGAATCATATTTAAATGTCGCCGAAAAAACTTACAAGAATAAAAGTCATTTTATGCATCGTAATCTTTATTACTACGCTTCGCATTCTTTTTCCTTCACAGACTCAGTGAAGACGTAAAATTGAATTCCCTTAACTATTCGTAACGTAGTCGCAAAACGATTTCTACTCGCAGACGAGAAAAAAATGCCAGACTAGGAGGAAATAGATCTGCGTGCAACTACTTGTCATCCGTCATACATCTGATGACTACATATGTTGTTCGAGAACGCTTGTTTTCATGATTCATATAACTTTCTTTCGAAACGCCAGTTGCATAATTTTACATTTGCGACAGACAATAATTCTTTTTCAATACATTGAGCAATTACGAAATCAAATATTTTAAGTTGAAGAAATAACTAAGGCAACTTTTTGCAACAAATGCAACTTTTTTCACACGTTCTACGCTGTATGTTAAGTACTAAAACCAAAATTCCTCCTACATGGGGTGTATTGTAAGTGAGTTATAACCGCAAGATAAATGCAACTTTCTGCATAAATGCAACTTTTTAAAATGTAGCTTAAAATGAATTAATATGAAATTACTATTTTACTTTTTGCCCTCTGAACAAACCCTTCGATCGCGTGTGTCTGATCTTGCGAACGCCAAAGTATTGCGGATCAAACAAGAAGTTCATGGAAAGAAGATATTCGTCCTTACAGACGAAAGTGAAATAAATGGAAAGAAGTACTTTTAACACATTGGTTCACTTTTGATAATCCAGAGGAAACTTGCTTAATCGACTGCGGTGTTTGCGAGGTGAGTGTCTATCATCAATATGTTGTTCGCCTTGTAGACGACGTTTTAAAATATCTGAGGACACTAAGCGACGCTTTTTTTTTTTTTGCATTCTACAGATATCTAAAGCGAGCATTGTAGCACCTACCACGAAAATGGGAAAAATATATAAGTTCCACGTTAAGTAATCAAAAATTTTTTAATTAGAGTGGGCGGCTTCTCATATCAAAGAGGCGTTGCAAAAACTTAATGGGGACTCTGCACCAGCATTTAAGATGGTCTTTTTCCGAACAGATGAGTTTAAACGGAGCTCCTAGACGCCCATTTGAGGTCACAACGGATATCGTCAAAAATTTCATGGTACCATTATGTGAGATCGCCGAGTGAAAGTGCACGGCATTGCTGAGACTAGGCATCTCAACTAAATGAGTGCACAACTTCCTGCTCCAAAAACTGCATATGCGGGGATTGTTGACTGTCGACCAAACCAAGCACGTGAAAAGGAATTTCAACGCAGTGTTTGGCGATAATTAGCCGCACAGGAAATTTTTGCGTCGATTCGTACCTGTGAATGATATGTGGGTTCCCAACTACACACCTGAGTTTAAAGAGGAGTCAAAACAGTGGACAGCGAGTGGTGAAAGTACTGAGAAGAAGGCGAAGACCGTTTTGTCGACAGGGAGGGCGATGGCCACTGTTTTTTGGGATACCCACGGAATCATCCTAATCGACTAATTGGAGAAGGGGAAAACAATGATAAGAGCCCATTGTGTAACGTTATTGGACCTTTGGAAAGAACTGAAACAAAACCGCCCAAGAATGGCGCACAGAAAGTGCTCTTTCTCCAAGACAATATGCTGTCCCACAAATCGACCGCTGCAATGGCAAAATCGCACAAATTAGTCTTCGAATTTATTCCTCTTTTACCCTTTCCCCGGATGATTCTGTGTGACTTCTTGTTCCCAAGCTTGGAAAGTTGGCTTTGTGGGAAGAAATACTATTCTAATACGAATCACATCGCCGCCGTCAATGCATATTTCTCAGCCTTTGTCAAAGGGTACTTTTAAGACGGGATGAAAACTTTGGAAACTTGTTGTACCAAGTGTTATAGTCCTCAAAGAATGAAAAAAAAAAAAGGATAAATTCGTAGTTTAACATGTTTTTTTTTTTTTTTCCAGACTAAACCATCAGACTACCATCAAAACCATCAGATAGGTTTAAAAACTGATAATGAATTACCGGTTTGGTTGATTGGTGAGAAATACCATTATCGAGGCATCATTATCCATTTTCTTAGTTATGTTATTCTATTAACTATGTGAGAAAAAAATGTTGTTCCCGTTGGAATCAGCTTGCTCAGCTTAAGATGAGTTGCAGCGAATCGGTTTACCTCAGAACCGCAGACACACCTGATAATGCCATACAACCAAATTTAACCTATCTGTAGACTATACCGGCCCTTCGGAGAGGTTTACCAGACTCAGAGTAGATTCAGCCTCCGGAAAGGTTTAACATGCTCACCGTCCAGATAAGACAAAATGTCGAATTTTAATCAGGCTCTCAGATCGGATACGGCTCTCGTGCTAGATTTACTCGGCCCTCTGGCCATATCAAGCCTTTCGAAAAAATTTAGCCAGCTCACCGGCCAGACATGGCTCGCCAAATATTTTTTATCAGTCCCGTCAACCAGAAATGGCACTCTGATAAGTTTAACCGGACCATAGTTCAGATACGTACCACTGGACAGGTTTACCCAATCCGCTGACCAGACTCTGCCCTTGGAATGTTTATATGCGGCCCGTAGACGTGATGTGGATACCAGCTTTCCTAGACGACACTCATTCATAAAATAAATACAAATTAAAAATGTAGTAGCACAGCAGGAGCGTAGCATGATATCGAAATAGAAAAACGGAAATTTGCTCAAGTCGATCGACGTATATATTTTTGGTCTATGTTTTAAGATCGTACTTCATAGATCAATTTACACGATCGCTGTAGCTGCAAAAGCCGTCGGAATGGGACACAATGTCAGCATAAATCTTATCTGAACAGTAACTTTTGATGTAAGGCGTGAGGTTAAATAAACACCAGTAAGGAAATGTGACATCCGCAAAAAAGAAACGATTATTTTTATCAGTTATGCGAGAAAAGGATTACTATTCCGAAGTAAAAGAGAGGGTTTATCTCTTTTGTTGTTTAGACATGTACTTCCAAAAAAGGGTTCGACTAAGTGTCGTGATAAAAAAATTTTACCATGGTGAGAGGTTCTGTAATCCATGGATGCAGACTTGCTAAGAACAAGGGGGCCCACATAGATTCACTGTGACTTATGAAGGGACCGCCCAAATAACCATTGAAATTAGTTAACTTTCAAACAGTAAACACAATTACAGTTACTTATTTGGAAACTGAGTCAATATTCCAGTTTTTATTGCTCATGAGCAGAGATAAAAGGGAAACGTGTGCAAAATAATTCTATCATCTTCCCTTTTAAACTTGTAGATAGTCCTTTTTCGCTTTTCAGTTTTTCTTCTCTGCTTGGTACTGCTATAGAAAACAATCAATACCATGTACTATTTCTGACTCAGAGAAAAATCTTACTTCAATGAAAGAAAATCCGTATTAAAAAAAAAACTAAGCTATAGGTCCAGGTTTATTGGCCTTGGCAAAGCAAAAGTGGCCGTGGAGACGACAAACCAAAATTCTATACCAGAAGCAATGTAATCAGAAAAAACGTGTATTTCTGACTCGGAAGAGAAAAATATCTTTTCAGTGAGAGAAAATTCGCATTAAAAGACAAAGCCGTAGGTCCGGGCAAAAAGTCTTGGTGAAGCAAAAAAATGACCGCGGAGCAACAAACCAAAAACCTAAACCAAAACCCTCGTTGATGGATATTGTTATTTCTGTATTAATTGTTATTTTCAAAATCCTGGAGAGAAAAATCATTTCAATGAAAGAAAATCCGCATTGAAAGACTAAGCTGATGTCCCATTTTTTTTTGCGTTGGAGAAGCAAAAAATGACCGTATAGGGACAAACCGGAAACCCAAATCCAAATCATATATTAAAAGGAGAACAAGGAAACCGTGTAGTATTTCTGCCCTCGGTAGAGAAAAATTTGTTTTCAATGAAAGAAAATTCGCTTTAAAAGACTAAGTCGTAGGTACAGTCTAAAAGGTTTTGTTGAAGGAAAAATGTACGAGTAGAGAGAGAGAGAGAGCAACAAAGCAAAATCCTTAACCTAAACCCTACGTTGACAAATGTTAAGAGAAAAACCGTGTAGTATTTCTGTCTCGGTAGTGAAAAATTTATTTTCTATCGAAGAAAATCAGCATTAAAAGACTAAACTGTAGGTCTTGGCAAATCCGGTTTGTAAAGCAAACAATGAACGTGGAGCAACAAATCAAAACGTAAACCAAAACCCTACTTTGACGGATTGTAGGAGAAACGGAAAAACTCTGCTGTATTTCTATCTCGGCAGAGAAAATCTCATTTCAATGAGAGAAAATCCCCATCAAAAGACTAAGCCGTAGCTGTCCCGGCTTATTAGTCTTGGTGAAGTAAAACAGTAACCACGGAGCAACAAACCAAAAACCTAACCAAAACCCTACATTGATGGATTGTAATGAGAAAAACCGTGCAGTATTTCTATCTCTTTAGAGAGAAATCTCATTTCAAGGAGAGAAAATCACCATCAAAAGAAAAAGCAGATGTCCTGTTTTTTTTAGTAGGAGAAACAAAGAATAACCGCGCAGGTACCAAACAAAAAACGCAAATCAAAATCATACATTATACGGAGTTATAAAGGATATTATATAAGGGGACATATATGAGACATAACAAAAACAATCTGAATGGGCAGCTACAAATTTCTTTTCTAAAAAATACAATTCGCATTAAAAGAGTAAGTACAAATTCCGGCATATAAACTCTACATTAGAGGAATGTGACAAGAAACGCCGTGTCGTAATTCTGACTCAATAGAAAAAAATCTCTTTTCAATATAAGTAAATCCGCATTACAAGACAAAGCCATTGGTACCGGTTTTTTAGCCTTTGAACAAATGAACACGGAGCCGACAAACCAAAATCCCACATTCAAGGAATGTAACGAGAGAAAAAGCGTTCAGTATTTCTGATTTAAAAAGAGAAAAATTTCTTTTCATTAAAAGAAAATCCGCATTACAAGAAACCCGCAAATCTTTGGGAAGCAACGTATGACCGTGAAACCGACAAACCAAAACACCACATTAAAAGGAGTATAACGAGAAAACCGCTAAGTAAAACATCCAGCTGTCAAAACCCGTATCATAATCTCCGCACACTGACTTGAAACCGAAAGTCAACACCTTGGAGCGTCACGCTCACACAAGCGATACCAAAATCATTCAACATCGGATGATTTTATAAGTAACCGCTCTCAACGTAACCACTCGATATATCGCCCTTCTAGGAGGACAAGCAGAACACATGATGTATCGAGGCATGAGTAAAACATGTTAATTAGAAATAAACAAGTACAAATTACAAAATCGACGGTTCAACCATTTAGGTAATATTAAGGATTAACCATTTAGGTAATATTAGGAATTACAAGAATAAATTACTTAATAATAAGGCGCGATATTTTTTAAAAGAAATTCTCAAGACATTTTCGAGATCCCTAAGTCTTTTTTCCAATTGAGTTTTGGATAACTACCCTGAAAGAAATAACATTTAAGCTCAAATCCTAAAGTAACATTCTAAGAAAAGTGGTATAGACGAATTCGCGATGTGAAAAGAAATTACGGTGTTCCGTAAGAAACAATGCAACTGTAATGATCGTATTAAATTTACTACAATACCACACGCTTTTATATTTAATTTTTTACACTTTATTACATAACAATATTAATACCTTTGGACTTCTTAGGGAGATAAATAATAAATATACATTGCATAATGTAAGCAAATAATCATTTGCATGGTAACGAGTTCTTTACGTCATTAGAAAACTCAAGCAATTTCTCTTCCGATTGAAGACTAAGATAAAACACTCTCCGAGTATCTTTTACAGAAAACTTCAGGGCTAAAATAAATATATTTCAATTCCTATCTTATAATAAAAACTAGATCTTAATAACTAATAAAATAAGTAAACTAAAAATATTCTAAGCTTCGTTAAGTGGTCAGTGAAATTTTTATGCCGAACGCTGGACAATGCTTGGATGAATAACATGTACCTTTTCCAAATTTGCTCTACTATGTCTGTATATAAATCTAGACCTTAAAAATGTATGTTATATGCTAACTAAACTATCCTAAGAACCTTTAAGTGGCCAGTGAAAGTTTGTTTTAATTTCGGAATGCTTAACAATAATTGAATAAATAACATACATGGCACATTTTAAACTATTTTCTAAAATTGCTTTACTCTTTTCTTATAAAAACCTAGACCTGCATAACATGTGAAAGATACAAACTAAAAATATTCTAAGTTCCAAAACGTGATCAAGAATTATTTAAATGAATTTTCGAAACGCTTAACAATGTTTGGATGAAAAACATATATCTTTAAAAAATTTTTTTCTCTCTACTCAATCTGTATAAAAATCTAGACCTTAAAAATTTGTGATGACTGTATACCTTTAAAATATTTTAATAAATAAATGCTATCACGGGGGAAAATCTTAATTTCTGAACAGCTTAACAATATTTGAATGAACATAGATCGCACTTTTCTGAATTTGCTAAACTTTATTGTTTTAAATCTAGACCTTAAAAATGTGTAAAAACTCTTATTTTCTCTCTCTCTCTTTTTCAATTTTTGGAACGTTTGAAAAGATTTTGATGAACAACGTTTCTCTGAAATATTCAAACTTTTCAGTCCAAAAAAATCTAGACCTTACAAAAATCGTGAAGAATAAAAAAATGTTTTAAACCCCCGAAACGTAATCATTTTTTCTAAATACTGGAACGCTTAGCAATATTTAGATTATATATATATATCAACATACAATCTGAACTTTTTTGCAGTCTTATTAAAATCTAGACCTTACAAAAGTGGTGAGTAATAAAAATGTTCTCAACTTCGAAACGCGTGATAAGTTTTTAACTTTAGAACATTTAACAATATTTAGCTCACATACATTGCCTCTGATGTTTTCCAAAATTTCATCTAGACCTTAAAAAATCGCGTAGAATTAAAATATGTTCCAAATTTCGAAACTAATTTTTTTTTTAAATTTTAGGACGTTTGACTGAACTTCTACACATTTGTTGTCCTATAAAAGTCTAGACCTTAAAAATTCGCGAGGAATAAAAAAAAATGTTCTAAATTCCGAAAAGAGATTTCTTAAGTTTTGGAACGTTTGATAATATTTTGATGAGTAAACATACATTGCTCTGAACTCTTCAAAATTTGCAGTCCTATAAAAATCCAAACCTTAAAAACCGTGAGGAATAAAAAAAAATATTCCAAGTTCTTTGACGTGACAAATATGTGTGTGCGAAAGACAATGGCTTGTGAAAGATAAGGGAAAAGAATTTACCTATGCCCCATGCGTCCGGAACGAGATGCGCTTGTCCGATACCTTTCATAACAAACACTTGACGCACGTCCGAACAAGTCGTGCCGTTCTCTACTGCCGCAACGCCGCACAGCACGCACGCGAGTATCACGTTCCTTAAAGACATCCTCTTTCTCCTCCAGAAGATCTACAATCACATTCCTCGATCGTTCCTTACTAGTTTCCGACACTACGACCGCTCAAGCGCCCATCGCACTCCACAATGCCACGCTGCGCGCAGGGTTGCCGCGGCTACGGCGGATTATCGCCAATCATCGCCAAATAAAAACACTTGACACATCAGATTACCAACGGAGCGAAATGCATCGCTTCATTCATTATTACGCCGGTAGGGATTCTAATTCGCGGTTACACCTCGCGCACCGATACGCGTTGCTGCCAGTGCCTTTTATTTCTCACCGCACGATTTTTCATTTCACTTGCGGGGATTGAATTTTATGGAATTTTGTGTCGTGCGAGCGTGTTAAAAGCGTGTTTGGATTAATTTGCAGCTCAATTGTTTATTTTTAAAATACATTTTAAAAATGAATGGAAATTTTAAGGAATAGACGAGCGTAACACTCACCGATACACCTTGTTTGAAATATCTTTTATCTGTCTGTGGTCTATCTTACTTCGTTTACGCTTTGGGAAGATTACATAATGTTGAATCATGTGTTTGTGAGAAATGCTTTAGTGTTACGAAGTGCTTTATGAAACGTGTTTAGATTCATTTGCAGCTCAATTATTATTTTTTTAATGAATTTTGAAAATGAATGTAAATTTTACAGAACAGACGAGCGTAACGCGCACCGATACACCTTGTTTGAAATATTTTTTATTTGTCTGTGGTCTCTCTTACATCGTTTGCGCTTTGCGAAGATTGAATTGTATTGAATCGCGTGTTTGTGAGAAATGTTTTAGTGTTACGAAGTTCTTTATGGAAGAGTGTTTTTAATTTTATTTGCAGCACACTTGTTTTTTTAAATAAATTTTAAAAATGAATGGAAATTTTACGGAACAGACGAGCGTAACACGCGTTGATACACCTTGTTTGAAATATATTTTATTTGTCTGTGGTCTCTCTTACATCGTTTGCGCTTTGCGAATATTGAATTGTATTGAATCGTGTGTTTGGGAGAAATGCTTTAGAATAACGAAGTGCCTTATGAAACGTGTTTAGGTTCATTTGCAGCTCAATTTTTTTTTTTAATAAATTTTGAAAATGAATGGAAATTTTACGGAATAGACGAGCGTAACGCGCACCTATACACCTTGTTTGAAATATTTTTTATTTGTCTGTGGTCTCTCTTACATCGTTTGTGCTTTGCGAAAATTGAATTGTATTGAATCGTGTGTTTGTGAGAAATGCTTTAGTGTTACGAAGTGCCTTATGAAACGTGTTTAGGTTCATTTGCAGATCAATTATTTTTTTTAACTAAATTTTGAAAATGAGTGGAAATTTTACGGAATAGACAAGCTTAACCTGCATGGATACACCTTGTTTGAAATATCTTTTATTTGTCGTTTGTGTGTTTATTGCGAAGATTGAATTGTATTGAATCGTGTGTATGTTAGAAATGCTTAAAACGTGTTTAGATTGATTTGCAGTTCAGCTATTTTTGACGTTGAATACACCTTTCGAAACCGGGGTACCACGCTTAATTTTTGAGTGTTCCAATAAAAGCTAATCACGGAAAGTTTAATAATTTTAAAAATATAAATGGTACATAAATAAACGATATTGCGTTTAATAGAGCATTAACCAAAGAATGTTATAAATGCTCATTGATCTTGCGCTGACGTCATTGGCTTTTGCAATCGCTGCGCAAAATGAGTCCCGAAAATGCGCCCTGCCGTTCACATTAATTTAGTCTAGTTTCGGCTTCTTTTGTGCGCTTAATAAATAACAACATAAATAATAACATAAATAAAACCTAAATATATAATACTTGCTTAGATATCAAACTTCAAAGTTTTGAATTTGCGCAAAATTTCAAAATGTCCAAACATACAATGCCCTACAATAATGGACCGGACGCCAGCGGATTTGCATAAAATCCGACTACTTGTTTCGGGGTGTTTTTCTTGGTATGACCGGGGACCTTTGCACGTTGTTCCTGATCAATTGAACGCCGTTGCCTACATGAACATTTTGGACAATCAGGTTCTTCCTACGCTCTAGCAATTTTATGGAATTGACAAATGTTACTTCCAGGACGACAACGCTCTGTGTCACGTTGCAGCCTCTGTCAAGAAGTGGTATCAAGATATGAATGTAAAACCTATTCCCTGCCCTGCCCAGAGTCCCGACCTAAACCACATAGAACATTTGCGGGACGAGTTAGACCGATGCTTATGAACCAGAGAACCATGTCCGAAATCTACAGCTGAGCTGGCGACATTCTTGCAGCAGGAATGTTCACAAATATCCATAGCTGTGTATCAAACTCTTGTTGAAAGTATGCCCAGAAGGGTTGCTAGCGTAATTACATCACGTGGGGAACCATCCCCCTATTAAAGCATGTATTATTTCCCTTATACCATCACATCTTGCTGTCCGGTCCATTATTGTAGTGTAGTGTATATAGCTTTATATAAAATGCCTCTCAAACTCAGTTTGGAAGGAAGTCGTTGTTGGAGCTTCAACCTTAGAATACAACCTTAATCGAAATAAGAAAGAAATAAACATTCCACTTTGAGCAGTAGTACATGGCAACACTGGGTACCTCGATAGATGTTGAAGTCTCCAAGACCAATGACTCACAGATGTAATATTTATTTATTGTCTTGAAATTAAATGGGAAAGGAAATGGCCGTCAATAATAGCGTGTTTTTGAATCTCGACCGTGAAACACTTTAAATCTCAGATGAGCTTGGAAATTACCCTACGCCCAAAGCATGCACAGGATGTTTAGAATCAAATCAGATCTGCCATTTCCAACTACTATCTCGAAATAAACAAACAATCCGATGTATTTAAACTCATACGCCAGACATTGTTTTATAAACATGAGTGAAACAGAAGATTGTTATCACGTACAAAGCGGAAACTTCACGGACCGTCTCGTACCAATGCTATCCACTGATGGGTGACGAAAAAGGGCTAAAAGTAAGGAGAGAGTTGTATGGGTAATACAGGAGAGAAGGCTAAAGCCATTACAAGACTTCAAGAAGTTTTACGATTACTGCCTTTCACTTTGAAATGGAACACACACGACGTGTATGTTATTGCTAAATTTTATACCCTTTTTCTTAGGAACATTTAAAGCTAGAAGAAGTTTCAAAACGTACAGTATTCAGTACTTTTTTTATTTCTAGCGGCAGTACTTGATACAGGGATCATTCGCTAGTGTACAAAAATACGCAACACAATCACCATAATAGAGACACTATAGAAAATACATTAAACTTGGGAACATAATGTTTGAAAACAAAGGAAAAAACTTCAAAGTAAAAAGCAAGCTGCAGTTCTACAAGTTCAACCAGACTAGGGCCCTATCATCTCAAAACCACGCCAGTATCTTTCATAAATATTTCCCACCAAAGTCGGACAGTTCTCAAGTTGGTTGATTGTTGAACTAACGGTCATACTGGAGCAATACAGCGGGCTATTGGTGACGGCGCAGGATCAATCCCAAACTGAAATATCTGAGGACATCCCCTCGTTATTTTGAGCCAGGTTTAGATGCCGTGGTAAACACCTAAGCTGGAACCTTAGTCTCCAAACCTCTACACGCGCCGACATGAGGACATTTGAGGCCACGATACATTTAACGTGAACCAGTCCCTCACATAGTCTTTGGTTGGATCGAGTTTCGAAATAGGAATTATCCGGTTGCTAATCTGAAATATCCAGTTCCGAATTAGCTACTCTTCACAACGGGCTACCATGGCCCTGGACAGTTCTCAAGATGGGTTGCATCCACAACAAAACCACATATTTAACCATGCAATCCTGTCCCGTCTCCATCCTTAAAGCTGCGATAACATAACGTCATGGAAAACTGGTAATTTTCCAATCCTAATCCAAAATTTGCTCCAACTGTTTATTTTCAAAGTTTTCCATTAAATTTTTAATGCTTCTCACAATAGATGAAGAAGATACCGTGTCTTTAGGCGACTGAATAATTATCGTCCCTTTCTTTGCCAGCAAAGTGACCTTATCATTACCTATCATGACCTATCATTACCAATAATGTCTCTGAAAAGGGACCCACTGAAGCACAATAGAAGTTTTTGTGGCCAAAATCCTGTTGATAGTTATAGGGTGGGGAGTTTAGATTATGTTTTAAACCTCCAAGTGGCTTCGACAAGATATATCTCACCCATCACGATCGCACAAATTTTGCTAACAACGAGATATCTTGCCATCAAAAAATTAATATATATATATATATATATATATATATATATATATATATATATATATATATTGTACCTTTTACCATAAACGCTGACGTGTACCTCGACGTTCTGGTTAATTCGGTCTTGCCTACACACTATAGTAATACTACGGCGATCATGTTTTTTTTTTTTTCCTAAGAGGATCGAGCTCCATGTTACACTACAAAACGTGTGGTGGACTGGTTTCCTGAAAATGAGATGAATTTACTTGACTGGCCTGTTCAGAGCCCCGATCTCAATCCGATCGAGCCTATGTGGGACAAACTGGTGGGTTGAGTACGACACCATCACGTACGCCCATCTTCACAACAATCTCCTCACAACCTTGCAAGAGGCAGGGCGAGCAATTTCTGCCCAGACTTACAGAGAACTTGTGGAAAGTATGCCTCGACGTGTTGCAGCTTTATACAAGCAAAAGGAAGGACTACCTGTTACTAAATAGAATAATAAAGCACTTTTTGTCTGCATAGAGTATCTTCCTGTGGGATATAATTAAATTTTAGCATTTTTAAAGCATTTTTTGGTGGTTCATTTATTCTGTTGTGAAAGTACGCACTGAGGTTTTTACAGGCCCAAACAGGAAAAGGCTGTTTGTTTTCCATAGACCGTTCAATTATTACCTGTTAATGTGAGTTCTAGGGTGGGTGTTTAATAGGAATTTTCAAATTGTTTTTCGCTTTTTTCATCCTACCTTTTCTATTTTTTAAGTAAAAAAACTGATCAGAGACTGATTTTTTAGACGTTTTATCACCACGTTTTTAGATTTTTGTTGGGACACTGAACACTTTCGGTTTCCTTGCACAGTCCTATTTCTCATCAGTTCTTAATTTGAAGTTCCCATTTTAAAGCTCATTTAATTCATTTTTATTAATGAAAAGACCTCTTTGAGCCAAAAGAACTCTACACCGATGCATCCTTTATGACTACTTAAACTGAATATTTGTATAGGGTCTCAAAAGAGTTTGCCGTATGAAACCAATGCGAGACAACCTTTGTCATTTTATAAATTCAATGTTTACATGAGTGTTTCTAAACTTCAAAGTAAAAACTCTAGCTATGCGTCCTCTCTATCGTTTTTTAAAAAAACTACTTATGCACGTTAAGTAGGTATTTAATCAACGTCACACTGGAGCAAGACAACGAGCTATTGGCGACCGCCCGGGATCAACCTCGGAAGGAAAAGACCCGAATTTATGCAAGGGGTTTCAAAACTTTTCAGTAAAAAATTTACTCGGTGCTTCTCCCTTATCTTTAAGAAATGCGTGGTTTTAAAACTTTACAGTCCCTTTACGCGATGCATATCTCTATATCATCTTTAAAAATGAATATTTATACAGGGTGTTTCAAAACTTTTCAGTAAAAAATTTACTCGGTGCTTCTCCCTTTATCTTTTAGAAATGCGTGGTTTTAAAACTTTACAGTCCCTTTACGCGATGCATATCTCTATATCATCTTTAAAAATGAATATTTATACAGGGTGTTTCAAAACTTTTCAGTAAAAACATCGTGCAATTCATCGCGTCTTTATGGTCTTTTAAAAACTGAATATTTATGTAGGGTGTTTCAAAACATTGCAGCAAACCTTAACGCGATGAGTTCCCCTATACCGTCTTAAGAAATTGAATATTTAAGAACGATGTATTAAAAATTTTAATTAAAAGTTTTATTGGTTGCGTCCCTCAATATCATCTTTAAAATGAATATTTATGCAGGGTGTTTTAAAACCGTAGTAAAATCATTATGCGATGCGTCGCGTCTTTATGGTCTTTAAGCATTGAATATTTATGTAGGGTGTTTCAAACCTTTGTAGTAAAAAATCACGAGATGAGTCGCCCGATATAGTTTCTAAAAATTGAATATTTAAGCACTATATTTCGAAACTTTACAGTTCAAATTTTATTGGTTGCGTCTCTCTATATCATCTTCAAAATGAATACTTATGCAAGGTGTTTCAAAACTTTTTAGTAAAATCTTTTCATAAAGAGTCTCTTTTTATTTTGTTTAAAAATTGAATATTTATGCAACGGTATTCAAAACTGTTCAGTAAACACTTTATTGGTTGTCACCTTCTTTATCATCAATAGCCCGTCGTTTTTTTCCAGGGCAACGTTAATTAAATACCTACCGTCTTTATAATTTTTAAAAAGGAATTTTTGTTTAGGGTGGGGGTTTAAAAACTTTTCAGCAAAACAATGCGATGCTTTCTTTATCTTCTTCAAAAGTGATAGGTACTGCCAAGGTGTTTCTAACCTTGTACCTACTTTAAAGAAGGTACGGAACTCAAACCATATTCACATGCGTAATGTATGTCTGCAAGGGGCACGCAAAGGTGTGTTAGGACTCAATGGATTGGTTGGGAAGGATTCTTGGTTTGACCACCATGGCCATCAGGTTTATTCTTCCTCTGGAGATACCTCAAAGGCAACGTATACAAGAATTTCGTTCACTCCAAAGCTAACAGCATCGTAAGAGTCGTTGTCTACAAGAGTCCATGACAAGCCAGAAAGTTTTGAACATGTATATCAACTCCTGCATCGACGCTATTGCCGTTGGTGGTCGTAATTTTGAACATTTACCGAGAAACTATAAATTTACAAATACTGTTAAAGGGTAAGTTTGTGCTAAAAATCCGAGTGACACTTGCGGACATACACATCCCTACAAGAATTGACCGGACAGCAAGATGTGATGGTACAAGGGAAAAAGTATATGCTTTAATAGGGGGATGGTCCCCCACGTGCTGCAATTACACAAGCAACCCTTCTGGGCATACTTTCAACAAGGTTTAGATACACAGCTATGGGTATTTGTGTCCATTCCTGCTGCAAGAATGTCGCCAGCTCTGGTGTAGATTTCGGACGTGGTTCCCTGGTCGTAAGCGTCACTCTAACTCGTCCCACAAATGTTCTATGAGATTTAGGTCAGGATTTAGATTAGGACATGCAAAGGCCCCAGGCAATACCACGAAAAACACCCCCAAACGAGTAGTCGGATATTATGCAAATCCGCTGGTGTCCGTTAGGGATGCGACATCGACAACAAAACATCGATGTTCAAAATTAAAACATCGATGTTGATAATACATCAACCAAAAACAATCGATGTTTTAAAACATCGGTGTTTTTTTTTAAACATCAGTACTTATGGGGGGGAACATAACAAACTTATTTTTTATTTACTGTGAATAAAATATATTCGGGATTAAAATTATTAATGCCCCAATATTTGTTTTTTACAGTTTGTTCGAAAAGAAGTTTGTTTACTTTCTCCACCTTAAGCCGACTTCTTCTTTCACTCACTATCCCACCAGTTAGGGAAAAAACTCTTTCTGATGGGACGGATCTCGTAATCACTGACAAATACTTAGTTGCATAGTTATTTTTCTTAATTTTTACTAAGGTACTTTTGTTGATGTTGTTGTTTCTCATGCCTACACTGGCAGACCAGAGGAGTGCCAGACCCGTCGAAGACGGCAAGAGGCGAGGGGGGTGCGCCTTCCATGTTATTGAGCCATATTGGGAGGAAGTCCAACTTTGCTCGACATACATGACACATCCGTTTTACAGGAAGGTCCCTTTCATACATCCATTCACTCATACATATCGTAATTTAGATCCCAATCAGAGGCCGATAACCCCCTGATCAGGTACCCCCAGAGGTATTGATTTGGTATGGGAACACGGGGGACTTTGCGACCGAAGGTACTTGTTTTATTCAAAAATAAAACATCGACAACGTAAAAACATCGACAATATTAAAACATCGCTGTTAAACAGACATTGGTTCCAATAATTCGATGATAAATACATCGATGTCCCATCCCTACTTTTCAGACCCTTCACCCTTGGCCACTTTGGTCTAAAAGAATGTTCAATTTTCTGATTATAAAATTTATGCTACTTGGTTAATTTTTTAAATTTTTTTAATGGTACTTTTTCATTTAAAAATAAAACATCGACAACGTAAAAACATCGACAAATATAAACATCGATGTTAAAAAAACATCGGCTCCAATACATCGATGTTTTGAAAACATCGGCATCGATGTGGCATCCCTAGTGTCCGCTCCATTATTATAGGGTAGAGTACAACCCTATGAGAACACGGTTTAATTTTGTGCTTCTTATCTCTCCTTACAGTTTAAGCATGAAGTATTAAGACACGCTGCATACATAAGAAGTGAGTTCAGTTTGTCCCACAAGAACAATGTATACACACAATTGGAAAAATAAACCGGGGTCTGCTTAGTGTGGATTTTGAACTTCAAAGAAAATCCATATCGAACCCAAGATTCGAACCTTGAACCTGTTGAATCCAGAATTAGTGAAAGGCGCTTTGTCAAAATTTTATAGTAAATGAAAAATTTGAATAGTATATCCAAATTTCTATACTCATAATACCGATAAAATTCTAATTTGTTTCTATTTCGTGAAACAAACAAACAACCACCAAGAACTGAAACGGCCATGTTTTTTTTTTTAATCATGCCAATCTAAAACTTACCAGAAACCGTTGCAAACATGCATTCTTTGACAAGAAAAAATGTTTATTTTGATGCACCCTACTAGATCTTGGTGGTTTATCTTCGACGTGAAAACTGTCTTGTGATGATTAGCCTTTTGCAATCTCTTCCAAATCGTAACTAGATCTGGGCAAGGGACAAGTGTTTAGTAGTAATGGAGCAATTTCGTCTCGACGAGATATCTCGTCATTAGCAAAACCGAATAGATCTAGATGGACGAGATATCTCGTCGAAACCACATGGAGAGTTAATCAATTCTGACGAAGGTCCACCATTGACTAGCAACTATTGGTTTGTTACAAAAACATGCAACTATAGTACAATTATGCCACAACCTTTTTACACACATTTTTGCCATTGAACTGTCACTAGCAAAACTGACCAGATCAAGACGGACGAGAAATCTCCTCATTAACAAAACTGAACAGATTTAAATAGACGAGGTATCTCGTCATTATCAAAACTGATTAAATCCAGATGGACGATACATCTCGTTGAAACACTTGGAGGGTTAAAGTCTGGCAAGGGAAGCTTAAACCACCCTGTTTGAGTCTGTATCATGGTAGAAAATGGGCCAACGTGAAATTCGCTGATTTCAAGTTACGTCCGCAAATCACTTCAAGGTTAAGATAATTACAACAGAAAAAGCACCATGTCCTCCCGTCAATACATAAAGGAATCTAAATATTGAGAAGAACAGTAAGTAGGTATCTTAATTAACTTCAAACTGGAGCAACACAACGGGCTATTGGCGACGGTCCGGGAACTTGAAGGGAAAAGGTTCCAAGGAAAAAAAACACGTACTTTTGAAGATAGATGTTACACCTAATCTGGCATCCCACTTTCCAAGCTTCCTCATCACGCCAACTTGAGGACATTTAAGGCCACGACAAATATAACTTGCACAAGCGTCCTTTGTACACTACGGTCTTTCGTTGAATTTGAACTCGAAACCCCCGATTGCTAATCCATCACTCTTCCAACAGGCCTACGGTTCCCTAGAAAAGTACGTACGCCGACCAACCGGTCTGGTGGTTAAGGTGTTAGCCTCAGATCGGAAGGTTCCTGGTTCGAATCCGGGTCAAGGCATGGATGTTTGTAAGCGTATGGTGTAGAGGCGGCTGGTGTACCTTAAATCTGTCATGGTCGAGAGTCCTCACGTTGGGTTGGTGTGTATGTTTGTAGAGCGCGGTGCCAACTCAGGTGTTGCCTCGTCATCTGACCGTGGTTCAAAATTACGTGGTGTTGTCATAGGATCCTTCCCTAGGGAAGATCCCGGACCGTCGTCAATAGCCCGTTGTGTTGCTCTAGTACGACGTTAATCAAAAATTACCTTTACTATTACCCAGAAAAGTACGATTTATTTGTACGCTGCATATTAAAAAATGCACGCTTCCAAAATTTAAAAAAATTCTTTATTACGTGGAATCAAAAACTTTCAAATAGACACTGTCCATTTCCTGCCAAAATACTGATATTACAAAGCAGTATTTAGGCATAACTAATAATATGCGGAGATTTCGGTTGTTGTGTTTTTTAATTCAATGTGCACTTGACCCCTGAAGAGCTAGTAAGAGGAATCGTGGTGAAAAAAAACAACCTTCCTTTTTAACCAAATGAAGGTTTCAAGCAATTTCAAATCTAAATATCTTCATTAATTGAATCGTATCTTTTAGAACAGCTACTGTGCCTTCGCAGTTTTTTTAGAGTTTGTTTCTTGAGATTACATTAAATAAGGCTGAGTATTAAATTAACCCCGATATTAAAGCCTCTTTTTTGTGAAACAATTACCACAAACCAGAAATAAATTAAATAAAAATGAAAATACAAGAAGGGGTCTCTCAAAATAGCAAATTAAAGTGTTATCAGCACGAATAGAATTTTAAGGAAGTGGAATTTTTTTGGGGTGGTGTACGATTTAGCTCAAAATTCTGCCGATAGAGTGCACTAAACCACATGTTTCGTGTGTTTAACCCTCTAAGTGGTTTCGACGCGAAATCTCATCTGTCAAGACATGACCAATTTTACTAAAAACGAGATATCTCGTCATCGAGATAATGTCGATTTTTTTTCATGATAGCGAGATCAAGATGTATTTACTTTTCATCTAATGACGAGATATCTCGTCCATCAAGATTTGGTCAACATTTTTCTAATGACAAGATAACCACCAGGAGGTTTAAATATGCAGATGAGAAAACAAAGATAAAATAATCTTGGATAAATTGGTTGTTACATACATTGCCTTGCAATAATGGACAGGACGACAGCGGATTTGCATAAAATCCGACAACTTGTTTGGGGGTGTTTTTCGTGGTATGGTCTGGGACCTTTGCATGTTGTTCCTGGCCAATTGAACGCCGACGCCCACATGAACCTTTTGGACAATCAGGTTCTTCCTACGCTCTGGCTATTTTATGAAAGAGACGAATGTTACTTCCAGGGCGACAACGCTCCATGTCATTTTGCAGACTCTGTCAAGCAGTGGTATCAAGATATGGATGTAAAACGTCTTCCCTGGCCTAAACCCGATAGAACATTTGTGGGACAAGTTAGAGCGATGCTTACGAACCAGGGAACCACGTCCGAAACCTGCAGCTGTGCTGGCGACTTTCTTGCAGCAGGAATGGACACAAATACCCATAGCTGCGTATCAAAACCTTGTTGAAAGTATGCCCAGAAGGGTTGCTAGTGTAATTGCAGCACGTGAGGGATCGTCCCCTTATTAAAGCATGTATTCTTTCCCTTGTACTATCAAATCTTGCTGTCAGGTCCATTATTGTAGGGTAGTGTAGGTAAAACTGCAAAAGGCTACGAACAAAATATGTTTAAATGCAATCTTTGTCCTTAGGTATTCAGGGAGGACTAACGCTCATTTACTTGTACGTCAAACAGTCCGTATTCAGATGCGTCAAACCTATGAACGATGAGAGTGGGAAAGATTAAACCTGTCAATCATTCCCATTCTTGTTGCTCACTGGTTCGTCGGATTCGGATTCAGAGTGGTGCAGTTATGTAAATGAGGCTTTAGCCCACTGTCACCAGGATCAAGCTAATCGAGAACAAAAAATTCGAGTAAAAATTAAGTTTCTTTATCCAGTGTTGCCAGCTTGACACTTGGAAAAGTGAGTGTTGGCACCACCTCGATGATTAAAATTTATCTTAACTTGACTTTGGATGATTTTTGACTTGCGTTATTGTTTTAGTTGTGACTATGATGGGTGCATAACTCTTAAACATCTGAGGCAACTTTTGCATATCAAACCAGTTATTTGATTTTTGAAGTCTTACGCATTTGCCTACTAGTTGGTTAAGACGATCTTACTGAAACATGTTATTCAGCGCCCTCTATGAGTGAAGTTTTGAACTCTCATTGATATCATTGAAAAATCTCTCACTGATAATCCTCCTTTTGTGGAGCGCGGTGCCAACTCAGGTATTGACCTTGTCAAATGACTGTGGTTCAAAATGACGAGGTGTTGTCCTTGTTACTTTCCCTTCAGGATTGATCCCAGACGGTCACCAATAGCCTTTTGTGTAACTACAGTGATTACCTACCCCCGAAATGTTCAAACAAAATTAATGTGTAAGGTAAAATGGTTTGCGTTGGATTTTAATTTTCTTCTGTTTTCTCCTTTGCAGATCCAACACGAAACAATTTGTCCAGCGCCCTCTATCGCTGAATTTTCGAACTAACTGTTTTTCTTCACTCTAAAAGAATCCTTCCTCCTTTATTTTAGAGGAAACCACTCTTTGATTTTTCCTTGTCTCCGGTTTTTATGATTTTTTGAAAAGCCTAGGGACCTCAGGGACATCCTGTATTTTTTAAAAATAGGAGGATTCTTAACTTTTCCCCTCAAGTAATTTTACCTTACAAAACAAAAACCTTACAACACAGCATTGCTTGAGTTAATTTTTAAATACATCGTATTTCTGTGCTTTGGATAAAAATTTTATCCTCTCTCTTGGTACATCACTGTTGCAAAGTTCGCTTGATACACGTTTGTTGCAATACAAAATTGAATCAAATCGAGTGGTCTTGAAACTATTTCATTCTGTCTCTTCTTTTGTCTCTAGATTCTTGTACGTTTTTAAAACCTCTTGAGGTAGTTGTCGCTCAACAAGGTGTCTTGTCAATACCAAATCTGACCAGATCTTGATTTTGACGAGATATATTGTCATTAAAAGAAAACTGACCAGATCTTGATCTCGTCATCAACGAAAAAATCGACAATATCTTGATGACGAAATAGTTCCTCATTAGTAAAAATGTTCAAATCTTGACAGACGAGATATATCGTTAAAACAAGTTCGAAGGTTAAAAGTTAAAAATTTCGATGAATATATCAATGTTCTTTATTCAAAAAACGCTATTTTATTATTAAACTAGCCGGCCAGCACGGCGTTGACCGCGATAGTAATTTTCGAGTCCTAACTGTTACTGAAAATATTAAAAAGAAAAAATATAATAATTTTAATTATAAGTAGGGCAACTTTTTTCTTGCAGTGGAAATGGGAAAATTTGCATTTATCATTCCCTAAAGTTGCATTTAAGAAAATAAAGTTGCATTTATGAAAATAAAGTTGCATTTATTTTTGATACACTAAAATCTAAAATAAATTACGTATTAGTAAAAAATGAAAAAATTCAAAATTTATTTGTACATTATTAAAAACAGAAGAACGTTGATGTCGTTGAATGGCCTATCCTTGGTCAGTAATTTCTTTAACATTGAAAAACTGCTCTCAATAGAGACTGATGTTACCTGACATTGGTGCATAGGACTTTTTTTTGCAGTTATGAATCAAGTGTACCACTCAAGTAACTTGGAGCAATAGCGGATAAAGCACCTTGTGTGTGATTCCAGCCGCAGTCATATAATATGCTGTATTGGATAGCAGAAGCTCAAAATCCTTTCGCTCAGCATTGAGAGATTTTAAAACGTCATCTACAAGGAAACAACATATTGATGATCGAAACCTCGCAAACTCTGCAGTCGATTAAGCAAGTTTGTTCTGGATTATCACGAGTGTCAATCAATGTGTTAAAGTACTTCTTGCTATTTATTTCACTTTCGTCTGTAAGGACAAATATCTTCATTCCATGAACTTCTTGTTTGATCCGCAATATTTGGAGTTCGCAAGATCAGACTCACGTGATTGAAGGGTTGATTCAGAGCGCAAAAAATGAAATAGTAATTTCATATGAATTAATTTTAAGTTAAATTGTAAAAAGTTGCAACTATGCAAAAAGTTGCATTTATGTTACGGTTATAACTCACATACAATACACCCCATGTAGGAGGAATTTTGTTTTTAGTACTTTACATGCAGCGTAGAACGTGTGAAAAAAAGTTGCATTTGTTGCAAAAAGTTGCCTTATTTATAAGTCTCACTTCCACCCGACATGACAGGGTTACAATTGAAAATTTATTTATTTAAAGAAAATGCCATTTAAGGTATCGATCTGGTGTAAAATTTCTCGCAGATTTCAAATCCATTTAAATTTTTACTCTATTTTTATATAACGATCGCGACGATAGAAAACCTAAAAAAGCCCTTGTCAGTGACAAAGTTAAAATCGCTAGCAATAAAGTTATGCTAATCAACATCGTAAATCAAAACACGCTAGAGTCGGAAATCCGTTAAGGGGGTCCGAGACACAAAAATGGTCAAATTTTCGAAATTTTGTTTATTATTTAAAAAAATTCTCTGTGTTTTTCTGCTTAAAATGACGTCTAAATCGTGTTTCTATCTTAATTAGAACTAGAGATATAATAATTTTTGGGGTGCGTCGTTTTGAAAATCTAACAGTCTTGACAGTTGTTGTCATAGCAACAACATCTGTCTTTAAAACTTTAAATGCGTTTTTCTGCATGATACATTTTTTCAAGATTTCCTGTATTCAAATAGCTATAAGTCGAAAATCGATTAAGTTTAAGGGTTGAAATTTGGAATATATCTTTTTCAAACATTATACTTTAATTTTGATTCAGTAAATTTGAAACAAATATTTACTTTTAAAAATATGACTTTTTTAAATAAAAGTACCTTAAAATTTTCTAAAATTTTCATTCAAATATTTTTTATTTTTTATTATTTGAATATATTTTAAATTGCTGAATTAAAATCAAAGTTTATAAATTTGTGAATAATTTACTGCAAGAATTTTGAAAATTGATCAACAATATTTTGAGTCTTAGCAATTTAAAATGACCCCTCTTTTTTTCAAAAAATTTTAATTTAAAATTTTAAAAAAACTTTTGGAAAAATTTTGTGTTGTGATTTCGCTTATTAGTTAGATGGGTAATCAGTACAAAAAAATTCTAAATTCTAAATTAATTAATAAAAATTTTTTTTCAATGTGTCCTGGACCCCCTTAAGAAGAAGAAAAGCAACGAAAGCTGTTCTCTCTCGAAACGTGTCGTCTTTAACGTGCCATAATTCGAAAGGCATTAGGACGAAAAACGCAGAATCTGTCTTTTCTTCAATCGAGGAGTCGTGACGTCATTTCCGCGAAAGAATGAACGCAGGGAGAAAATAAATTAATTAATTAATTTTAAAATGCTCAATATTAAATTTTATAATTCGGTCTGGACATAAAATTAGGACTAACTGTGTGCCAAATTTCATTATTGTAAGTGTCATAGATTTGTCAGCATACTGTAGACATTCATACATACAGAGATACTCACAAACACTTCCTTTTATAATAGTAGAGATCGACTTTTCTCAATTCGATTTTAATTAATACACGTGGGCGGGAAACGTTATTTTTTATACAATTCCTTTTCTTGCATATGCAGGTAACCCTCGCATAGCACGGTTAATTCGTACCGTGCTATAGAGAATAAGTGTTATACGAAACTTACTGAAGTCCCACAAATTTTGATATTGCGTACTGTGCTATATGGGAATCGTGTTATAGGATACTCGTGCTATATAGAAACCTTGTTAACCAAAACTCAGAGGTCATATATATTTGATAATGCGTACCGTGTTATATGGAAACCAAAGGACTGTTATATGTGTTTTATGGAAAACACGATTTTCATGAAAATATATTTAACCATGTGGACGTATATAGGGCACACACATACAGACAGACAAATGAACAGACACACCAGATATACAGGGAGACCAGGCAGACGAACACAAGATGCGGATTTGGCATCAGAAGGGCCCAAAACGGATAGAAAACTTGAAATGGGTCGAAAATATTCAATGTATATACAAACAAACACTTCATTCTTATTTGTATATAGACAAGCCACTGCGTGGCTAGACCGGCGGTGTCCATGCCCGTGATGTAAGGTATTAATCTGGTGTAAAATTTTCCGCAGATTTCAAATCTGTTGAAGATATATTCAATTAAAAAATTATTCATTTAAAGAAAATCATATTTTTAGGCTTCAATCTAAAGTAAAATTTTCCACAGATTTCAAATCCGTTGAAGATATATTCAATTAAAGAATTATTCATTTAAAGAAAATCATATTTTTAGGCTTCAATCTAAAGTAAAATTTTCCGCAGATTTCAAATCCGTTGAAATCTTTAGCAATTCCGATTTTACGAAAAAAAACTTAACAATCCCAGTCAATATGTTTTTTATTTCTTGCTCTCATTGAAAAGGAGAATGGAAGCGGAAATGGAATGGGAAAGAAAATGTAATCTGTTTTTTTTTTTTAAACGCGAAGGGCAGAAGATGCAATCTTTTTTTTTTTGGAAAGAGAAAGTTCACGTGACGTCACAATCTCTTGTGAAAATATAAAAGATGAAAAAAACTTGGCATGGTTGTAAGGCTAACGTGGGTAGAAAAAGTCATCCGCGTTTGAAGAACCCGTTGGAGAGTAAAACTATTAAATTCATTTAAAAATCTTCTAGATTAAATTTTAGAATTTCGCCGAGACCCAAAAATTGCAAAAAAATCGGACTATCTGTGTGCCAAATCTCATTGCTGCAAGTGACATAGATCGTTAGGACTTTGCGGCCGCGAAACAAACAGACAGACAAACAAACAAACACTTCCTTTTATAATAGTAGAGATTATCATTGTTATTGTAAACCGTGTAATATGGAGAACCTAGGCGTGTTATATGAGGGATGCAGCAAAATTTTGGTACCGTGTTGTTATACCTATACGAGGGTTACCTGTATGTACAAAACTCCATTGCCTAAATCTTATAAAATTCCCTCCATAAAAATAAGGAGGTCTAGCAACTACACTCCTCCATCAGTATGTGCTTCTAAAATTACACAAAACGGGAATTCACAAGCACTTTTAAAAATATCCTTTTCTTCCATCCATGTTGTAAAACCCCATTGTCTATTTCTAATTCAATTCACTCCTCTCTCTGTCAAGCTAACAGAAATAAAATGTAAACACATACTCAAAATCTCCAGAACTTGTTTATAATATATGCATAAAAATTTAAATTAACACTAGCAATAGGTAACCCATGATATCAACTTTCGGGTCGTAATTACAGCTGAGAAAATAAATGTTTCAAAGGAATACTCGGAAAAAAATTCGGCATTCGATAAAAAAGTATTGTACACTATTCTATCGTTATTTTCTTTGTGATACAAACATACAACTCCATTGCCTATTTCCGATACAATTCGCTCCATCAAAATAAAAAAGGTCTAGCAATAACACTCAATCAATATAAGCTTCAAAAATCGCACCAAACGGGACATCACGAGCACTTTAAAAAATTCCCTCCCCCATTTTTTACTATTTGGCATCAATATTTTAATCATCATCATCAGTCATGTTAAGCGAAAGACGGTAATTGATCTTTTGAAGTTAAACAATGCCAGCAAGGCGAATAAATACATTTTCCCGAATGGCCGCTGCGTGACGTCACTGCTACTTAATGGCTACCATCGTCGCATTGCTCTGACGTCACGAGGCGCTTCGATTCACAACTGAAGATCTGAAAGGAGCTAATCTGGCTTGCTTCTATAGTACGCGGGAGCGTTACAAATTCCCGCACTCTAGTACGCACTGGGACTTGTTTTTCTTCTAAAAGGCAGAATGTTTCGTTTGATTTTTTGTGTCTCGCCCCTCAATCCGAGCAGTTGCCCTCTTCATTCCTCAAGTACCCGTTTGGGTACTTTAAAATAGTATATTTTTTTTTACCTTCAAACCGTTAAAGTGTATTCATTGATTCCTGATGACCCCATTCAACTGCATTTTAATCTTCTGACCCATGGGGGAATGAACCATTTGGGGAAATTCGGAGACAAAAAAAATTCGGACTCATTCACTAAGACTTCTGAGACATTTTTTTGGCCAAAGTTAATATACTTGAATTCTTGAAAACTTACCGGCCTAAATGTTTTTGAATGAAGTAAAGTAATTTAGGATCGTTGGCATAAAAAAAAATTAATAATAATTACTTTGTTTTATAACAGGCGCCTGGACATAAGGAAGGATCATTGACATAAAAAATATTAATAGTTCCTTTTTATTTTTAAATAGATTTTGTGGTCGTAAGAAGGATCTTTGACAAAAAAATTCCTTTTTCTCTTTTTAATCGTTGACTACAGGAAATTTAATAATAAATCTCATTTATTTTTATGTAAACTTGGACAACGTATAACGTTTTTTAACAGGCACGTGGACATAAGGAAGGATCATTGACATAAAAAATATTAATAGTTCCTTTTTATTTTTAAATAGATTTTGTTGTCGTAAGAAGGATCTTTGACAAAAAAATTCCTTTTTCTCTTTTTAATCGTTGACTACAGGAAATTTAATAATAAATCTCATTTACTTTTATGTAAACTTGGACAATGTATAACAACGTATAAGATCTTTTCCAGTTTGTCAGAAATTAAAGGGGTAGGCAGGTAGTTAATTAATGTCACACTTGACTAACTGAGTGGGCCATTGGCGACGGTACAGGATCAATCCTGAAGGGAAAGAGCCGAGGACAACATCACGTAATTTTGACTCACTGTCAGATGACTGAGCTGGTCAACATCTGACCTGGCACCGCAGTGTCCAAACTTTTACGCCTCGTCAATGTTAGGACAGTTAAAGAACGGCAGATTTAAAGTGCAGCAACTCCACATACACGATGGTTTTCGGTTGGGCTGACGTTGCACGGTTTTTCGCACGTTGGAGATCTGGAAGTGATGACCAACCGCGCTTTCAACCCAGATGGCGCTTCCGACAAATTCCAGATGGCGCTCATCTCAACCGGTGCACTGTGACGTGAATGAGGTATGTTTTTGGCAAATTGTATTCCACTTGGAGTAATGAGCTTATCAATCCTTATGACATGGTTTTGAATAAATCACGAAGTGTGAGTAACGAAACTACCGTCCTTAGATATAAGAAAAAACTTTAGCGCTTATGCTATATAAATAGGTAGTATATTAACGTCACACTTGGGCAACACAACGGGCTAATGGCCACGGTCGTAGGATCAATCCCCAAGGGAAAGATCCAAGGACAACTCCTCGTAATTTTGAACCTTTGTCAGAAGACGAAATCAACCACCTGTGCTGCACCCCACACTCCAAACTCCCACACCAAGCCAACGTGAGAACATTTGAAGCCATTATAGATTTAACACACACCAGCCTCCACGTACACAACGGTGTGTGCCTGAACCTATTGTTTGAACTCGTAGCTCTTCAGTTGCTAATTCGTTCCTCTTCCAAATGGGCTTCCCAGTCCCCGCACATGCTCTATGCGCAAGTCTCCTACTTTATTTTATCTCCTGAAATAAATTATTATCTCAGAAAAATATTGCGAGTAACTCTAATGTATGAATTAATACTTTTAAAAATTGGAAACGCATTATTTAAAAGTCGTATATAATTTCTTCTAGAATCGAACCAGAATTGTTGAGATTCTTCAGCAGACGTTTCTTTTGATCCTTTGAGAACGTGGCCTAGCTTTTCTGAAAGATAAAGCGTAATATACGATCATTTTTCGTAGTTATCGCTCCTCATCAGCATTCTGAGATTCATCGTAACAATTTTTTTAAATTCTACCCTCCGGATTCTCTTAGAAATACTAAGTTTAGGAAGACCGAGTGAACAGCATTTTAAAAACGAATAACGTATATAAGAGGTTTCCAAACTACGCGTATCTCACCCCTTCATCTTTTAATCCTCCAGGTGGTTGTCCCCACGAGGTACCTATCATTAGCGAAACTGAGCAGATCTTGATGTACCAGATATCTCAACATTCGCAAAGTTAATCAGATCTTGATGGACGATATATCTCGTCGAAATTATGTTAAAACAAAATACAAACCTCTCCAATTTCCACTGTACATTTGGCCCTATGATATATGATGGATGGGCCCAGTTGAATATAAATTCCTTATCTCAATTCTCTCCAAATACATAAGTGCGTACCGAAATGATAGGTCCACCAGTAAAAACGAAAGTTAAGTTGGGAAAACATTTTTTATTGCGTACAAAGTACTATTTTATAAACTACATTAGTTCATACAATGAAAAAATAATTCATAAATAATGTAAAAAATATAGGAATTGTAAGAAAAACAAAAAATATGTGAAACAGCTGTTTCAAAAAGATAGGTCCACTGAACCAAACCTCAAATTAGTGTTGAATTAATAAGAAATTTTCCCACCGTTTTTCGGAATGAGCTCATAAATCCTATTTGGCATGGTTTCTACCAGCTTTTAAAAACAGTTTGTCTCGATTTTTGCTCATTCGGAGGAAATATCTTTTTTCAAGTCTGTAGTACAGTTGTACTGCCTTCCGCCTGCATACACTGCTCTTGCGAGTATGCCCCACATGTTTTCTACCGGATTCAGGTCGGGGCTGCAAGGTGGCCAATCAATAATATGTGCACCATTATCCAGAAACCATTCAAAAGTGGACTTTGCAGTGTGCAAAGGAGCATTGTCCTATTGTAACATGAAGAACGTGCCTCCAATGTGCTCTGATTGTGGAAGAAAATATTGTTCAAGCAGCTGTTGATAGCCTGCAGCATTCGAACGATTGCCTACAAATGCTATATCAGTTTTTCCTGCACGACCGAATCCGGCCCATGCCATAACGGAACCACCACCAGCTTGCCTCTTCGAGAATATCTCTCTATAGTTACGCAGATCGTGCCAGTAATACTGCCAACCATCTGGACCATACAGGTTGATTTTTTGTCATTACTGAATAACACTCGATGCCAGTCTTCTTTTCTTCGTCACTTCCTGTGCGAATTTCCATCGCTTTTCTTCGTGTGGAGTTTTCTTAATTTCGGAACCGCTTTCCTCTTCCAGTAAACTAAATTGCCGAACTTCTTTACCACTCTATGGGCCGTAGATTTTGATATCGGAGGGTTTTGTTGTCTCGCCAAAGTGGATAAACTCGTATTTCCAGATTTTAACTCCTTTACGATAGTCCTTCTTTGTCGGGGTGTCACTTTTGATGGGCACCCAGGTGATTTTTTATTGCCGTAAGTACATATAGGTCTCAAAAATTTGTTTACAACATTATGCGATCTGTTTAAAAGTTTAGCTGTTTCTCTATTCGATTTTCCATCCTTCTTAAATGCGTCAAATTTCCCTCCTCAACCAGCGAAAGACTGCAACGACGTTTGATTACAACGTGATGTTCAAATTTGTTTAAATACCTCCACAACAGCCAGTCTGATCCCGCAGTACAGAACTATGATATTTATGCATATTTTCTGGAAATAAACGTTTTGGTGCAAAGATTTATAAAGGCGGACCTATCTTTTTGAAACGGTCTCAAAATAAAAGTTTACATAAAATAAAAATGAATTATTTAATTTTAACAAATTGCTTCCTAAATAGTTATAACGATTATTGTATAATTATTTCTACAAAAAAAAAGGATTATTATTCTCAATTAAGAGTCGAAACTTTGAAAAATACGGGTGGACCTATCATTTCGATACACACTGCATGTCCCCATAACAGTACATTAGGACCAAGGTTGGGCGGTAACGCGTTACTTGTAATAATTACTTTTTACAGTAATCTTATAGGTAATTCGTTACATTTGAAAACCAGTAATTTTACAGGTAATTCGTTACATAATTTTCGATAAAGTAATTTTACTTACAGTAACGCGTTACAAAACTCAAAGGACTCCTTAAAGTATTGTGAACAGCTTAATATTTCTTTAACACAAGGTGTTAAAAATAGATTTAAACACTTCTTTACTGATAAAAACGTAGTGACTGCCGGTGTTTTTCACCCAAAGTTTAAACTCGGTACTTGGCTTGATCCTGTCATAACTGATTCTGATTGGGATATTGTCAACGCATTTCTTCAAAGAGAAAATATCAAACGAATCGTAGAAGAGAAATATTGTGCTCACAAAAATGAAGCTTTTCCTACTGATTGTACTGATGATGACTAACATTCCTCTTGCAGTGACGATGAATTTTTTGAGACTGTGAAAACTAGACATCCTTCTGCCGATTTTGAGTTATCCACCTTATTTTCAAAGCAAAGATAGTAGTTTGGTCTGCATTCTGTGCTCTACCTTCAGTAAAAAGCATGTTTGTAAAATACAATACTCCCTACTAGCTAGTGCGGTTGTTGAAAGATTGTTTAGTTCTGTCTGTTTGTGTTTCCAACCCAATCACAGCCGCGTAAGTGACAAAAATTTTGAGATTCAGCTTTTGCTGTACCACAATAAATATATTTTCTTATAACGATGTAATAAATTTGATAAAAAATCTTTCGTTTATTGATTCCAACATTATTTAAAAAACATTTGTAAATATGAAATTTTGTCGTAAAAAGTAATCATAAAAGTAAATGTAATTGTAATGTGTTACAATTGAAACGTAGCAATTTAACAGGTAATTCGTTATTTTCTACGAAAAGAAATTGTAATTGCAACACGTTACATTTGAACAGTTAACGGCCCAACCCTGATTAGGCCTTATGGTAGTATATGATGGATGGTCCCAATTGAATATAAATTCAATTACAAAATTACCTCCAAATACAAATGTCGCCATAACTGTATATTAGGCCCTATGATATATAATGGATAGGCCCTATGATATATAATGGATAGCCGCAATTGAATATAAATTCATTAACACAATTCTCTCCAATTACGTAGGTCCTCATACTTGTACATTAGACCATATGATAGTTTATGATGGATAGCCCCAATTGAATATAAATTTATTCACTCAAAATTCTCTCCAAATACAAATGCCTCATAACTGTACATAAAGCTTTATGATAGTATATGATGGATGCATCGAATTGAATATAAATTCATCCACAAAATTATCTCTGAATACATATGTCCCAATAACTGTACGTTAGGCCTTATCATAGTATATGGGGAATGCATCCAAGCTCTACTATTATAAAAGGAAGTGTGTATGTGTCCTCTACGCAGTGTCCTGAGGAATCTATTGCACTTGCAGTTATGAAATTTGGCACACATCGCACCCCGGCAAGAAAAGTGACTCAAGTCAAAAAATAAAAATGCTATGTCACTGAAAAATATGTATGAGGTGCCCCAGCATGTTATATTACTATTCTATAGTATATAATAGAAGTTATCACCATAAATACTTACCTAAAATTACCATAAAAGAAGATTATACTACTTCAATATAAGTTTTATAGTATCCTTTAAGTTGATTTACAAAATTCTGCCAGGGTGCCAGGTTTTCTTGCCAGGGTGCGTTATGTAGTCTGAATTTTTTGCGATTTTTGAGCGAAGCCCGAATTTTTAAATTTATCGAGAACATTTCTAAATTAATTTATTGGCATTTAACTATTATTATTTTCCATAGAATGGCAACAGTATACAGAGATCACAGATTCTAAATTTATTCTTTCCGTTTCATTTTCCAAGCAACGATTTCAGCGGCGAACAAAACAATTAAACAGTTTTTACTGGAGTTATGTAGTTCTTTTTTCTATCTCCTAGATCGTTAAAGGGGTCCGGCACCTCCATAGGCACCCATGTTAAATTCACAATCTATGAAGGCATCTCATTTATTCATAAATTACTGTATTAATCTGAAATTGTTACAGTGTAATATTTGAATACTTTTATAGACTTTTCACGGTTTTTTTTTAATTCACAAAAATATAAACTTATTAAAAAAATTGTTTGGATGAAATATTAAAAAAAAGAGTACGCATTTTACATCTTATTCCTTGTATTAAAGTGTTTAAAAGGGCTCCACACCATATAAACAATAATAAAAAGTTTCAAGAATGTATCTCAAGTAGTTTTTGAGTAATGTGCCCCCAAACATGAAAAAAGTATGTTCTGGGAAACAAGGCTTTTAACTTCAGTGATGGTGGATATTAAATTCACTAACTTTGGGGTATCTCATTTATTCATAAATTGTTATTTTTATCTGAAATTTTTGCAGCGTAATATTTGAATACTATTAAAGACTTTAACACAGGGTTTTTAATTTTTTTCAAGTTCACAAAAAATTTAAAAAGGACAAAAAAAAGAAATTTTTTAGATACAATATTTTTGTAAAAAAAATACATTTTATATTTTATTCCTTGTGTTAAAGTGTTTAAAAGTGCTTCATAAACAAGCATAAAAAGTTTCAAGAATGTATCTCCAGTAGTTTTTGAGTAATGTGCCACCAAACATGAAAAAGTATGTTCTGAGAGGTACGTCGCGGTAACAGTGTGCATCTATTAAAAAAATTTATTAAAAATAATTCCAATTAACTGATTTCTGCAAATGATATATCCTATAAAGAAAGTAATTCAAATTTTCATAAACAGCAAACACCTCAAAAATGATTTTTTTTCGAATTTTGAGTTGCCGGAACCCTTTAAATATAGAGTAACAATTTCAACGGATTTCAAATCTGCGGGAAATTTTACAATAGATCGATACCTACAAATATGATTTTCTTTAAATAAATAAAAAATTTTAGTTGTAACTTTTATATTTTTTCCAGTCGAATTTCGCCGCCGCGAAGAATTTGACATTCGTTTGATTCGAGATTCATTCATTTTGATTTCCTGACCAACAGATTCGAATGAAGCAAAACAAATAAAAAGTTATTACTGGCGTTCTTCATTGCTTTTTTTCTACTCCAGCGGTGATTAAAGATAGAATGAAAATTTCAAAGAATTTGAAATCTACGGAAAATTTTACATTAGATCGACACCTAATACATTTGATTTTCTATTAAAAATAATTTCTCTATTGAATATCTTTAATATTTTCGCAGGAGATTGTGACGTCACGTCTATTGGATCTCTTCGCAATTAAATGGGAATGCGTAGCAATCACACCGGGGTTAGCACCTGACCCTACGAAAAGAATTGTTGCGGGCAAGGAAAATTTTACATAGATCGATACTTTATGCAGTTTATTTTCTTTTAATAAATAATTTTTCAATTGAATACTTATAACTTCGCGTCACGCCTGAAGTCACGCCGATTGGATCTCTTCGCAATTTTAATATGGCCGCATTTGACGATGACAAGGCCATCTCCACTTTTCTCGTGGTGTTGGTTTGCGAAGCAAACGAAATGGGAATTCGTAGCAATCGCCGGGGGTTAGCGAGCAGTAGTCACAACTGACCCCACGAAAGATTTGTCACGGGTTAAGCCGTCCTGGCCACGCAGTGGCTAGTTGAATAGAAATTCATCCACAAAATTCTCTCCTAATACATATGTCCCCATAACTGTACATTAGTCCCTATGATAGTATATGATGGATAGCCCCTATTGAATATAAATTCATAAACTCACAATTATCTCCAAATACATATGTCCTCATAGGCCCTTCCCAATTGAATATAAATTTATTCACATAATTCTCTCCAGGTACATTCAGAGGTTGAACAAAAATATAGAAACACCTTAAAAAAAAACATGTAACCTTGCCTAATATGGTGTAGGAAAACCATTGGAATACAAACAGCTCGCAGTCTTCTCGGAATGGATAAATACATTTCCTGTATACTTGCCAAGGGAATCTAGTACCATTCTTCCAGCAAAACGGTGGCTAGTTCAGATAACGATGATGGCGATGGATAGCGATCACGCACTTTCCTTTCCAATCTAGACATCAAAGATTAAATAATATTGAGGTCTGGTGACTGTGGTGGAAAGATGAGATGTGACAAATCATCCTTGTGCTCAGAAAACGAGTCTTGGACGATGTGAGCTGTGTGGGAACAGGAGCTTTGTCGTCTTCGAAGACACCATCACCATTGGGGAACAAAGTTTGTACCATGGAATGGACTTGATCGGCCAAAATGTTCACATAATCCCTGACCTTATTGTGCCATTGCATAGTAATCATTGGGCCCACAGAAAACCACGATATGGCTGCCAAAACCATCACATAACCCTCGCCATCTTTCAATCTTGGCAACAAGCTGTCTGTATGACAGGCTTGGGATGGCTTTCGCAGGGACGTAAAATCCGCCAGAAGTGGGAAACAGCGTGAAACAAGACTCATCCAACCAAATTGTTGTCTTCCATTGCTCCATAGTCCAGGCTTTATGACTTAAACACCACTTTTTCTAGTTACAGGCATTAGCATCACTGATGAATGGTGTTTGAATTGCAGCTCGGCCAGAAATACCCTGCTAATTGAACCCCATTCTTATTATTTTGGTACTCACAGGGTTTGTGAGCACGACATTCATTTCAGCAGTGGTCTTATTTTTATTCATAATCCTACTTAATGATCGTCTGTCACGATCACTCAACACACTTTCGTCCGAGCTGTGATTTAGCGGATGATGTTTTCCGCTTTTCAAATAGGCGGAATAAATTTTAGATATAGTACCTCTTGAATCACTGAACACTTCGGCTACCTTGCTTACGGAAGCACCCACCAGACGAGTTCCAACAATTTGCCCACGTTCGAAGTCTTAGCTCTGACATGATGCAATCACTTCACAGAACAGTGCCCCTACAACGACTGACCTGCGCAGCGTATTTACGACATTGTATGGGTGGCTCTCTTCTAAAGGCATTGGTAACATCTTCTTCGCTCCATTTCTTAATACGCGCACCGACCAACCGGTCTAGTGGTCAAGGTGTTGGCCTCTGGATCAGAAAGTTCCTGGTTCGAATCCGGGGTTAGGGCATGGATGTAAATTGTGCTGTCCTCTGTTAGGGACAATGATGGTCCACCCACTGGGTGCCCCTTCACAAGTGACCATCACTTCTGGCCTTGTATAAGGCTAAAATTACCTCGGCAACTCTGTACTTTGTATTGTATTGTATTGTATTTGTATTTTTCTTCGCAATTGTACTGCCTTGCCTTTGAAAATAAAATAAAAAAAATTCTTAATACGCTTGCCGTCAATCAAAACTTGAAGCTGTGAATCCGTGAAAAACTTTCCTACTATTCTTTTTACTTCTCCTTTTAATTTATATTAAAAATTTCGTTCTAAATTTCTCTTAAGATTATTTTTTTTAATAGACATAACCCCCCCCCCTTTTCTCTTTACATATTTGAGTGTTTGATTTTTCCAGTTTTTCCAGTCCAATTGTAAGATGCAGTCCTTTAGCTTTTGATTCTCAACTTGCAATTCTTTGATTCTTTTCTGACTTACAACTTCAGTATCAAATTTTTCTTGAAGTTTCTCATGCGGGAATTCTTGATTATTCAATGTTTTCTGTGTTTTCGGAGATAGTTGAAAGATATTTTCTAGGGCTCGTTTGCAAATTTTTCTGTTTTCTAATCTGTGTGATGAAACGCTCCGTTTGAAATCAGCTTCAAAAGGAATAATTTACTTTACAATTAAATATAAATACCGTGATTCTCCTTACATAGTTTGATGTTTATAGAAGTTTGATGTTTAGCGAATTCGTCAATATCACTTAAAACATCTAGTTAATTTACATCTGTACTCAAGGGCCTATGAAATGTGATGGACCCCAATTAAATATCATGAACACAGTAACTTCTTTAGAAAGAGCGTTGATATATCGCCGAATTCTTCAATATCGCTCCAGACTCAAGGCCCCTTGAAATATTACAGACCCAATTGTGGTTGAAATCGCGCATTCGATCGTATCGATTTTTTTTCTTGTCCTTCAATGAATATTTGATATATACGAAATGTATAAAACATCACAATCTGTTTTTTAGAATTGGGAGTTTAAAGGTGCATGTTCCGAGCACTGGTCCTGAACTGAATTGGTAAGAAAGATTTGATTGATCTCAAAATAGTGAATAAGAAGGAAGAAGTTTTCAAAAATATTCTCCGTATTAGTATTATTTTGAAGGGTTTTACCCATCGATTTTGTGAATAACGCGTAGTTTCACTTCACTTTACAAAAACGCTTCATTGATGCATAATTTTTTCGTTTCATTTTTACTCTCTCTTCCTTTTGTATATCGCGTCTTTTTGTCTCTCAAAAAGCGCGATATATCGAGAGGCTACTGTATGTGAAAATACGAATTGCTCATATACCGGGAAAGTGATTACGAAGGACTTATCTTTCTTACATTATACTTCAAGTGTTTTTGAAACTAGAAAACATCAGAAATCCTATTTTGCAAAGTTATTATCAACGGCTCTAGCTTTACCACCAATACCGCAACTTCATCTTTCTGTATTCCAATTTTGAATTTGGGTTTTTTGCATTGATCTGATACAGTACTGTTCTTCATAACTATTGTACGAATGCAACTGTCCAATTAACATTAGAACTACCGGATTTTAGACTTACCTAAAACCGCCGTTGGGGATCAACTTGAATCTCATTAGAAATGTAAGCCATATCAAACTAAATATTTTGTAATTGATAAAGGATGTTGAAATGATAATATAAAAGAGCTTTTATAGGTTCTTTTTAGTTTTTTTTAAATAATTTTTTTTTGTTTTTTGAGTTAATTTTTTTTTTTTTGCTTTAAAAAAATTATTATTTTGAAATGGTCAACAAAAAAATGATAATATATGACAATATATAATGTAATGTATAACATTACACTCTATTATACATAATATTATGCTAATGTTTATTGGAATGTATAATATTTCACAATATTCTTTAACAGAAGTACGTGATAAGAAAATAAACAAAAAATGCAAATGCAAATAATACGAATTAGCACACACCATGTTTCAAAGTTAGATTTAAAAAAAAACATAAACTATGAATAAACTTAATGTGTTCCAAAATTCAATAAACATTAGCGCATGTGGAACAATATGAATTCTTGACAGTGACAACAACATATTTACCACAAATTGGTTTCTGGAATCCCTCATAATTGGCGGAAGTCTTGTTCTGTCTCTTGCAAAGTTCAGATGCACATTTCTTTCGTTTTTGGGGTCTGTACATGAACAATTGGGAGCATCTGTTGCGCAAAGCACCATTCGTAGTTCTTCCACGAGCGCAAGAATAAATTCTCGATGTAAAATTTTGGAGCCCGGGGATTCCTTGAAAAATCGCCAAGCATTGAGTGCAGCAATCTCAAGGACGTTATAAAAAACACGAGAGGCCACCTACGAGTTCCATATCTCGTAGTATATTTCCTTACCATCTGATCTACATCTACGCCACATTTAGTATGATTGTAGTGACAGTGTTCGACTTTATGTGCATGTTGCTAAGAATCGTGACATTCTTTTGATATATATATATATATATATATATATATATATATATATATATATATATATATATCAAGAAAGAGTTTTCCGATGGAGACAAAAATTGGTGGATAGGAAAATTATGTACAGAATAGAAAATGATTAAAATTTCAGAACAATTGAATGATTTATTTCAGAGTTACAGTAACGAGCTCTATAAGGTGTTGACCCGCCTCTAGCCTGGATGCAAGCTGCCACACGGCGTGGCATAGACCGATAAAGCTCCCGGATGGTCTCCTGCGGTATTTCTTGCCAAATTTGCTCCAATTGTCGGACTACGTCATCAACATTCCCTACCGGATGCAGTCGCCTTCCCATCATATCCCAGACATGCTCGATGGGAGAGAGATCTGGTGATCTGGCTGGCCAAAGAAGTGTTTGACAAGCTTGAAGACAGTTCATAGCAACAAGTGCCATATGTGGTCTGGCATTGTCTTGCTGAAAAATAAGCCCAGGGTACGGAGAAAGGAACGGTAGCAAAACAGGTCTCAGAATGTCGTCAACGTACCGCTGTGCAGTAAGTGTACCTCTAATGACGACCAAAGGGGTCCGGCTATCAAGGGAAATAGCACCCCAGACCATAACTCCTTGTTGAGGGCCCGTGTGGCGTGCAATAGTGAAAGCAGGATCGGCACGCTGCCCTGGGCGTCTCCAGACACGTCTTCGATGATCGTCAGGACACAGTTGGAAGCGGGATTCGTCGCTAAAGACTATACGTCCCCAGTCAGCATCATTCTAGCCTGATCGAGCCAAGCACCACTGTAATCTGGCTCGACAGTGTGCAGGCGTGAGTGGCAGGTGGCGTAACGGCCGTAACGACTGATGGTTGATAGCGATGAATCAGGCGTTGTGACAGCTGATCTGACAATCACTCTGTCCTCGCGATCTGTTGTGGCCGTACGTCGACCGCTACCATCATGACGCTGAAATCTGCCACTGTCCACCCACTCTTGCCAGCATCTTCTAATCGCTGCATTGCTTCGACTCACATGACGAGCGATTCTCCGATTTGCCCAACCTGCCTCTTTCAATCCAATGATACGACCTCTTTCAAACTCTGAAAGTTGCTCGTAATGAGCTCGAATCCTGCGGCGAGGCATTTTTTCAGTCGTTGAAAGGTATCCTAAATCGCAATGCAGCAGAAATTTTTAACAACAGTTCAAGAACAACTCCTTATATACATCCGCTGAATGCGCAGTTCCGATGCGCTGGAGATCGCACTATTCATTCATTGGACACCAAAATCATTTGCATATTTGGTCAAAACATTTTTGCATACGAAATTTCAAAGCAATCGGATGATTCCTTCTTGGTGCGTCGATTTTTTTGTTATATATATATATATATATATATATATATGTGTGTGTGTGTGTGTGTTTGAATCAATGATATCTGAATCTAACGTCTTTAGGAGGGCAAGAGCCTCCTGTCTACTGAATCCTCTCGACATTGATTATGCGGGAAAATGTTTACACACTGGCCAAAATCAAAAACGCTTAAAACACAACTGTGGAAAGTGGAGTAGAGTTTCATTCTCGATAGTAGCAGTAGCAAGACTGGTTTCCCTCCAAAAGTTCCGTAGCGCACCACCGCTGCTAGAATGCGAGCGCATTTCAGAGAACAGTCAACGTACTTAGAGTGAACCCGCTAAAGCTTCGGTTTCCTAAGAAAGCGTAGCCGTGATCTAGCGGCCGTGATGTATCGGTGGGTGACGTCACTAAAACGTTGTTTATACTAACACATGGTGTTGGTTTCCTAGAGAGCGTTGTTTGTGAGCGTAACGAAATTGATCGGAGCCGCCATTTCCATGACTGTCGTCATAGCGGTCTCAAACAGTTGGAGAACGTTTTTTCTCTTGTAGCGGCCAGATTTCATTTCCTGCTCCAAGCGATTCGAGCCAAGAGGAGTAATATAAATAAACATTTTTGACTGCCATTGAATAATTCGTTTTTGTAAAATCGGGATCGTTAAACACAGAATAAAAATTTCAACGGATTTGAAATCTGCGGAAAATTTGACACCAGATCGATACCTTAAATGTGATTTTCTTTAAATAAATAAATAATTAATTAATTAATAATTAAATAATCAAATGGTAAATAATTGAACAATAAAACTGTTTTTTATATCGATCTGGCGTTAAAATTTACGCTGATTTGAAATCTGTTGAAATTTTCACTCTACCTTCAACGATCCCGAAGTTAGAAACTTTAAACTAGAGAATAAAAAACCACTTTGTTTTGTTTCTCGAATAAAATAAACCACGACAGCCGTCTGTGTTGCCCATTCACCAACGTATTCTGTCCGTCTAAGTTGACACATCTGGATTTTTGTTTAGACGGCCGTCTAGTTATGCACGCGGCATCATGACGTATCACGGCTGTTAGATAACGGCTCCACTTTCTTAGGAAACCAAAGCTTAACTGTCGCGATAGTCATCGCAATCAAACTAAATTTTGCGGTGCGAGTTTCCCCATGCGCAGAAAACAAATATGAAGCATCGTGAATGCGAAAACAGACATTTACTTGAAAATCGGTCATTTTTCTTATGAGGGCTAAAATGACCCCCGTCGGCTGTTCTAGGTATTTCTTAGGTTATTTAATTTGATAATAAACAAAGAAATATTAAAAAATTTTCACAGTACACTTGGAAGCATTTTAAGAAAAGTAAATAAATACGAGCTTCGATGTTCAACTGTATGGTCAAATATAGAATGGGAAATTGGAAAAAGGGTCAAAATGACCCCAATGGTGCTTCTAGTGTAAAATCTCCTGACCTCAATCCAATTGAGCTTGTCAGTGACGCTCTATTGAGACGTCTCGCTGAACTCAATTCAACCCTAGAATTCTTAAGGTTTTTCCAATTCTTTGAAGGATCAGTGTTCATCGCTACCTCTGAGTTAATCGACGCAATTATAATTAGCAAGAGCATCGCTGTTGGTCCTGAATATCGGTTATAAGTGACCACACTCTGTGGTGAAGCTGCTTATACTTTCGACTCAGGTATCCTATTCTTGGACATGTTTCTGTACAGTCGAATCTACCGCTAAAAATATTAGATATAGACCTTGTCGCCTGAGCGTGCTTAGCGTACACAGAACCATTTTTTTTTTTTAAATTTCATTTACTATCCGTATTCGTCCGCATGCTTCACTTCATTCTTGCTATGTGGATGGCCAGTGAAATTTAAAAAAATGTCTCTTTGCTTTGGCGATTCAAGATTGGCAAGCTAACGGTTGTGTGAAATCATTGCCACTCAAGACAATTCTCATTCGATACAAGACTGGAAGCTTGAAGTGAAATAGCTACAAAACAGTAATAGATAGAAAGATAAAACAAGTGGTATATTTTATGAGCAGGCCTGGAATATGAAATAGACCGGGTTACAAAATTAGTTACAACTTTGGATAATAGATGGCGCTGTAAGCCTGCTTCTTTTCCCCTTTAAATAGTGTGTAAATTGTTATTCGTAAACAGGCGTATAATCACATTACACTGGATTCGAAATGGCTACCTTGAACACCAATCACTTGACACAAGAGAAGGGAATTTTAAGCCATCTGCTGCAATGTGAGCACTGAAATGCATGCACAAGCTTTGTAGATGAACTGTTCAAGCATTTGAAGATTCTTACTTATGTCCTTCAAATAGTCACAGAAAAAGACATCGCATGGATTGAGATCTGGGGAGTATGGATGCCAATTTATTCTGGTGACGGTGTATTTGGAATAATTTAGAGCAATGACTCAGTCACTGAAGGAAGGACACACATCAAGGAAGGTGGAACACTGCAGAAGTACGGTGCGGTAGAGCATCATCTTGCACAAACCACGAAGTGTCTGGTGCATCCTCCAATCCTTGTTGTGTGGTGCAAACAGTTGAAAAATAGCAATGTACCTGCATGAGGTCACAGTTTTTCATTTAAAACGCCATACACCGGGGGCGTTCCCGTTACCGGGGCCTATTAGCCAAAATTGTAACTATTTTTAAAATTTGTAACTATTTTAAAAATTTGTAACTATTTTTAACAAAATTGTAACTAACTTTAAACCGGTCTATTTAAAATTCCAGATGTGTCCATTAAATGTAAAGCTGTCATGTGTATAGCTTAATGCTATTATGTATTTTTTAATTTTTAAAACATCAATGAAAACCTTAGAATGTACTCTTTCTCATGGTAAATTTTTTTTTAATTGGTTAATAAATAAAGTCGATGCAAAAAGTTGTTATAATAAATTTCGGAACTTTTAGATCGTAATTTCCGATACAAAACTAGAACTGTCATATCTATAGCTTAATACTATTAGTTTTAAAATTTGAAAATGCCACATGAAAGCTTAGAATACACTCTTTCGTCTGGTAAAATTATTTTTTAAATGCGTTCATAAATAAGTTCGGTGCAATAAAAAGTACAATTTCGCGATAGTGTAGAAATTTTTCTTTGGTTCAGTGAGCGATGGGGAACGTCAAACGCATTCGATGAAACCAAGGCCAGCTCGCTGTGACGTCATGAATGGGGGCGAGGCAGAGGGCGAAGGTTTCGCCGTCGCATCAGGAGTATGCGATAGGAGTTGTTGATGTGGGCTCTCTTTTTCGCTCAACTCTCAGACGGTTTCCTGAGAAGTAGAGATCACAAAATTACGAGATTAACATGGTTTATTCAAAATTGTACATGGAACGAGATGGAGAAGGTTTTTTACTGATGCGGCTATTATTTTGGGGTGCATTAAGTGTTAAAGTAAAACAAATAGGGGAAATCATATTGATATTCTGCAATAATACATTTTCTTTTGATAACCCTCATTACAAACTGTTTGGCACGTCAGCAACACCATGAATGTTATTTGTAAATTTTTGGCATACCACCCACTCACGAAGCCTGACTGTTTTCATCTTGCTGAGTTCCACGAGCTAGTGGTTGGCAACTGGTAGTTGAATTTATGTAGCACTGGAGCAATACGTCGGGATACATGGCTTGATTTTTGAACTTAGTACACATGCACACTCAACGCTTGGAGGGGGTCCGCTATATGTCGACATTCTATGGTGCTGGGCGAACTTTGAGCCAGTGTAACTTTGGATTACGTGGAGTGAGGACTACGTAATTGGAGTCATTTGTAAGCTACTTAACTACCCTACTATCACAGACCTTTGATCAATCAAATTATCCTTCAATATAATTAATATCAAACTGTATTTCAATCGTTCAAACCACAAATTAAGTGTTGAATAATCACACAGAAAATCGTTCAAGCATCCTATATGTGCTTCATTTATTCCACAAATCAACATCAGGCCTAGCATTATTGTGATGGGAATCTTGGTTTGAAATCAAAGAAGTTTTCGCATATCTATATACGTATATAAAATTCAAATACCACTCACTCATCACTGTATCTCAAGAACTACAAGTCCTAGGAAGCTGAAATTTTGTAGGGCGATTCTTCTTATACTGTAGAGGTTCACTAAGAAATTTTTTTGAAAAATTAGACTCCTAAGAGGCCTAAAATTGACCTAAGGCCTAAGCCAAAAGTAATTCGAAATCGCCATAGAAATAACAATGAGTATAAAACGATTGCTATACGCAGCTCAGATAGCTTTACCAGTGTTGATCGAAAAACAACTTTTTAAAGCAAATTAAATTATAATATTCATGTTTGAACTAACTTTTTACTTATTCCCATGATGAAAATAATAGTTATAAATATTTGATTGATGAAGAAAGAATATTTAAAGCATTTGTTTAATATTAATTACATTTTGTAATAGAACACGAAAGCCCAAAATAAAAATTCATTGATCATAAAAGCGTAATTTGCTTTTCGGTATCTGGCAACGTCAGAATTTCTTTTTAATTTTTTTATTTGATTTAGAATGCTTTGTTTGGGTATTTGAGTTGACAGTGAGATGTTACAGTCATATTTGAGGCTTTCCAAGTATTATAAATATGTGTTCTTTTTGCTTATAAATCATTATTGCCTTTATCAATATTGTTCAAGTCTTTTGTCGGATTGTTCTATTTCAGAATATATTGAGGAAGTCGAAATTTAACACGTTAGAACAGATTTTTTTCAGAATGCTGCATTTCTTTCAAGGATTTGAATCTGTTTCTGTTTGCATTATGTGTTCCGGTATATTACCTATTGCAGAAATATTATTCAGTAGCTAGATTTTAAGGATTTATTTATTTCCTGCAAAATATCACTAGACGTGGGTAATTCCTTGGTGGTATATGTATATTTCGACCAACGTTCTTTAAATCTGGTTTAATACGCTTTATCATATAATAAATAAAATATACACGTGAAAATATTTTTACAGCGTGTAGTTTCTTATTTAAAAATAACAAGTAAATTTTTTTTAAAACCTTATAATAAGATGGGTTACGTTAAATTGAAACGAGTAGTCATACGTTGTAGCTGCTCAAATATGCTTCAAAATTTTGATATAGCTTTAGATTGAAAGACGATTAAAATTAATTAAATTTCATTAGTTTTTCGTGTTCCATGGGTGTTATTGAAAGCTGTATACTTCATAGTCAAGTAGCTACTTCTATCATTCTAAATAGGTACGTGCTTTCCATTTTGAAATCGAATTTCTGAATTTAAAAAAGTACCATAAGGGTTCAATTTAAAACTGTATGTCTGCTGAAAAAAGGGGAATTTTAAACAAGATTTTGTTGATATTGGAATAAAATCACAGTTAGTAATTTAGAAATTTGTTGTCTAAAGTGACAGAAAGTCGAAATTGCTTACTCTACTTATTGAAGTTGTTAGTACCCAACTTGGATACATGTGAATCATTCGTTGAATGCAGTGCTTTTCTTTTTGTAAAAGTGTTATAAAATCAACCTTCTGTTTATTAACAAATTTTATCGATTTAGTTTAATTTGTCTACACTGATGACATTTATTTATAACATAAATTCCGTTTTTCCATATAATTCCGGTAAATATATATAGCCTATTATACACACAGGGTTCTTAAATATAATTGCTTCAAATGTAGTGTGGATTGGTCAAACAGAGTGGATTTGTATAGAGAACAGACAAACGCCAACTCTGCTAACAGAAGTTCCGTTATTCCACATGCCATTGAATGGAATTTTCAAGAAAAATTGGGTCTGCTTCAAACTAGCTATTTAACTTACCATCCTCTCATATTGATGACTAAATTCAAAAATAGCACATACTAGGTGCAAGAATGGCACAAGTAAAACATATTCATAGGGAAACTAAGTTCAAGACTCTCCGCCAAAAATTCGCCATTTTTACTGAAAATGAATGTACGGGAATATTCGTAGTCACTCGAAAACTCAAAACTAACTTTTCTGTAGTAGTCATCAAAGAAAAAAAAAAGCTTTCAGCAGAAGTGAGACGAATATGAAATGGATTATATGAAGGTTTCAACTTGTATACATATTTGCGTCCGAAGTACATTGTAAAAGCGATGGAGTTCAAATTGATGTTAAATTTCTTTTCCGTGCACTTAAATGATGCTAATAAATTTTTTATGAAAAAGAATTGATGATGACTTTTTAATTAACATAGTTTTAATTCAACCCGAACAAAGCCGGTTAATTCTGCTAGTAACTCATCAAATTACTATACTAACGAAACATTTGATAAATATGATGCCAGGAAGGAAAATATTGTCTGTTCCCGGACAATGAAAATTGCTCAGAGCATTTTATTTCTGGAATTTTAAAAGTCAGAAACTAAAACTTTTGTGGCCTCCAGACTCCAAAGTTCCTCTTCTGGCTACGTCACTGAATGAGTAGGCTCCACTATTTTGTTTCGATAGCAGCGCCTTCTTAGATTTCATTATATAACAGTGTCGCCATCTAGGACCATTGAGTAGTATTAAAAACATGAGAGGAAAGTAACGGGAGTTTTGGTTTCTTTTTTTAAAGCAGGCCCCTCACATCAATCTGTGGGCCCCGTTGCCAGCTGAAATGACGCTTCACCCAAGTCACTTTTACACTGTTTATGTTTGAAGAGACATTTTGAATTCTTTTGAAGCATTTGCCATAGTTTAATCCCAAAACATACTCCATATAGGTTTATTAGAGTGACATATACGATATACCATATCACAAACAAGACATTTAGTTAAAAGAGAGTGTTGAATTAACAAAAATAAATATTGGGTTGATAAACATAGCTACTGCAGAAATTCAAAATGTTATTTGTATATGGACAATTCTACAATTGAAATTAAAAATCAAAGCAACTGATTAAAATAAAATTCTTTAATAGTACTTAATAGAAAAAGTATAACTGACCTTGAAAAACAAACATGTATAAATTATCTTACATTTTTCTTGGTTTCATCATGGAGAATATTACATTTTAGGTATTTTTACATTTTAATTTGACGTGTGAAAAAATTATTTTCAACATTGTCGCCAATTGTATGAATTTTGTTTTTTTTAATCGCATTTTTTTTGTCTCTTTGGGGGCCCTCTTGCCATGGCAACGGCAGCACCGCCTTTGTGGGGACCCTGATCTGAGGTCATATTTTTACAAGCTAATAAAAGCGAGACCTATGGCGTAAATGCTTAGCTGACCACATCAACCGTTTTCAGAGCAACGGATTAGCAACCGGCGGCTTGCGAGTTCGAAACTCGATCCAGACACAGGCCGTCGTGTAGATGGAGGCTGCTGCGCTGTGAATCTGTCATGGCCTCGCGTTGGTGTGGTGTGAAAGTTTGTAATGGGGGTGACAGCTCAGCTGTTGCTATCGTCACCTGACCGTGGTTCAAAATTTCGAGACGTTGTCCTGGGCTCTTCGGGATTGACCCCGGACCATTGCCAATAGACTGTTATGTTGCTTCAGTGAGACGTTAATGAACTACAACTAACACCCCCCCCCCCCCCAAGAGCGCAAAATTTCCTCCTATCGGCCATTATTTTGGGGTAGAAAGCCTTTCTTTCGAGGAATATAGCACCTCCCCATGTCTTAAAAGGTAGGAAACCAACAGGTTCCATTTCGTTTATTCGAGTCGCTACAGATGTCTCCAAAGAGCGAAATTTATATTTTATAAGATCCATGTACTAGCAATGGCTGGATACTATCCGGACAGACCTACATCATTCACATGTCTTGATCTAAATGTGATGAGCAGTGCTGTAGTCGTAAAAAAACAGAGGGAATAGGGTAGGCGAAACATGTAGTACTTACTACTTACACTTTCGGAGGGGGGGGGGCAAAAACATATACACACAAGCACATACATATATATATAGGAAATCCATACGCCAGGGGGTTGTCCGCCCCCCTCCTCCGGGCGCCCATGGGGTATACTCAAAGGACCGGGGAATATGTTCGAATTAATCGAAGTTAAAATTATCGAGAGAAAAAAGCCTATATTAATTTTGTACAATAGAAAAGGAATTGTGGAACTTTGAAGAAACTTCGACTTAAGCAGAAATTCGTTTTAACAAATTGGAAGGCCTTCCTCTATCATTTTCATTGAAATATTTTCCGAACTGCTTGACTAGAGAAATCCGTTAATCTGTCTCATTTTGTAGAGCATACTCTCGATATATTATCTTCTGAAGAGCGATGGCTGGCCAACCAAGAATTTACAAATTTTTTCCGGTTGAAAGTGTTCTATAGGTGGTCCAATTGCCTTAATAAATACTAGATTGGAGACGTTTGAAATCAATAAAGATTATCTCAAATCTATTACGCTATATCATTCATTATACTAAGCCCGGGATCGCATTCGGTCGTGGAACATGTTAATATTTCAATTGTTTTTAAAAGAGGCTTTAATTTTTCTGGAACAATTTGGGCGTTTTCATTGGTCTCTCAAACCCTGAATAGTGCACGTTTCATCTAAACCAAAACGTCGACAGATCCCTTTTACCTCCTTTACTCCATGGCGAATATACCCTGCATTTATACTTTCAGGATCAAACATGGAGATATCCTTCAAAAGTTGAAAAATTTCTTCATCAGCATCAGAACAAAGTCTTAATTTCATTCTATCGACAATACTTTGAATGAATTGCTTACGATTACTAGGTACGATTTTGGAATTATGTACAAAGGTGATATCTTGCAATCGAAACTTTTCCTTTGCTTCTACAGCTATCTGCGTTTCACGTGACGTCTCGCGCGAAGTTTTCTTGGAAAGCAAAGCGTGTACGTAGTTTTTAAGAAAAAGCAGAGGGTATACGGAATTTGCTGGAAAAACCAGAGGGTATACCCTCCACTACAGCCCTGGTGATGAGGTGGGCTAGTCCACCACTTCCAACCATGGCCACACTTACCATAGGGCTATAGCCCCGGGCCGCCAATTTAGATTGCACTCCAATCAGTTTGACGACTCTATTGACTTTTTCTCGTTCAGAAGCTTTTAATTATTAGAATTAGTAATTATTAGTTAACGTCGTACTAGAGCAACACAACGGGCTATTGACGACGATCCGGGATCAATAACTTAAGGGAAAGATAAGAGGACAACACTTCGCAATTTCGAACCACGGTCAGATGACGAAGCAACACATGGGCTGGCATCCCACTCTCTAAACTTCCACACCAACCCAACGTGAGGACTTTCGGCCAAGACAGATTTAAGGTGCACCAGCCGCCTCTACACCATACGCTTACAAACATCCATGCCCGGATTCGAACCAGGAACCTTCCGATCTAGAGGCTAACACCTTAACCACTATACCGGTTGGTCGGCAAAGGGAAAGATTAGAGGGCAAGTAATGTTGAACCACGGATAGATGACGAGGTCACACGTGCGCTGACACTCTTCTCCAAACCACGGCCTCTGGGAAAAGTATCGGATTAGCAACTGGAGGGTTGAGAGTTCGAATCCAGCCAAAGACAGTCGTGTACAAAGGGGGCTGGAGCACGTTAAATCCGTCGTGGCCTCAAATGTGCTCAAGTTGGCGTGGAAGTTTGGGGAGTGGGGTACCAGTTCATGTGTTGCCTTGACCGTGTTGTGGGTAATTTTTTTGTCAACGTCGTACTAGAGCAACACACAGGCTATTGACGACGTTCCGGGATCAATTTCCCAAAGGAAAAATCCGAAGACACCACGATCCACAACTGAGCAGACACCCAAGTTTCGAAACTTCCACACCACGCCTGCTGAGGACATTTGTAGTCACGATATATTCAGCGTACACCGGCCTCAGTGTACACTTCGGCTGGACAGAGTTTAGAGGCAGGTAAGTATTTTAATTAACGTCGTACTGGAGCAACACAACGGGCTATTGACGACGGTCCTGGATCAATCCCCTAGGGGAAAGATCCGAGAGCAGCACCACGGTCAGATGACGTGGACAGAGTTTAGAAAAGAGAATGGTTTTCAATCACATCTCTATGTACCCTTTGAGCATAAAAAGGTAATCTGAAGTATGGGTTATCGAACCAACTTAATCTATTGTTTTTAAGACTTGTGTGATTTGAAATCGACAAATGAAAATTTAAATAAATGTTATGCACACCAATGTTCTGTGTGTGAAGTTGTTTTATAGAATCTTAACCCTGGTGAAGCATATTTAAGTAAATGTGTTTCCAATTCCTTTAACTGCAATGCAATGAATAGACATTATTTATTTAAAGAGCAGAATTAGCAAGCTAACACTATATCAGCTTATAGTAGAAGTTATACTCATATTCAGCAGAATTTGGTGGAATAAAAACTGTTTTAAATTAAATAATACGAATTTTGTAGTTTTAAAAAGTATATTTTTGCCAAAATTACTATACCAAATTACCCAAATAAGTAAACAAGGACTAATTTAGGGGCTAACAAAACAAATTATAGAAATTTTAAGGTCCTTGCACATTTGTATCAAATTAGGGAATTATTTTAAGTACATAAGCAAGATCCAAAAATGGATAAGTTTTGCCAGATATCTGTTAAGAGCAAGTGATATTGATAAAAAAAAATCAATTATTTAAAAATGCATACAAATATAGTTATGGCACAAAGTTTATATTCTAAAAACCATAAGTTTACGTTTGTGCTTGGATACATAATATACTGTTGAAATATCAGAGGCCTAAACTCTGAAGTGATGATACTTTTTAAGCAAATATAATATCAAATTTATTATTCATAAGCAAATTTACTTGTGTAAAGTAATAAACTTGCAAACACTGGCCTAATGTCAAACATAAATATTGGTATGGATAGGTCAAAAAAATATTTTAACGTTTCTTTGACAGTTCTGAGAGAATGAAAAGTAGAAGCGAGTCACAGCTCCTATTAACTAGAAACAAATGCTAAACTTTAATGCTTATTTAGATTATTTATCTGCATTAGCTATCTAGTCAACAGTAACATACCTTCTACCACAATCATTTCCCAAAATAATGAATTCACCTTTTTAGAGGTATTTTGTTTGATTTTTTAAAATCTTTTCTATTACTATGTTAGCAGAATGAAACACACTGTTACAATATAAAATTAAATAAAATTGTACACAATTTATTAAGTGCAAATTCAAACATGTTTTGTACACTAAACAACAGTTTTACTAGATAGACATTATAAGCCTAACTGAAAATGTTTAGTTCATGTTTCGGAGTTTGTTTCTTGAACATAGTCTCTCTACATACAAGTAAACATCAATGCCAGCTGATACTCAAGGATCCACAAGGGATTATATAATTATGCAGAAATTAATTCAAACGAACTTAATTAAATGATAGATATTTAATGATGCAAAATGATTCATTTAAAATTACTCCTTCATCTCCAAATCACAAGATTTATAAGGAAATATTTATCCTATTTCCATACAGGATTTTTATAAGGACTTGCCAATTTCTTTAAATTTTAATATCAAATCATGTACTTAAAATACAAGCTTAAAAAATCTGTATATTAGAAAAATTAACAATACAAAGAAATGTCAAAATTTGCACAATAGTTTTCCATATGGTACCACAATACTCCTAATTTAAGAAAAATTAAGACAATTTTTTGAAGGAACTGCTATCTACCACTAAATAAAGCTGTTTTCACTTTTCTATGATGTTTAACGTGTGTGTAAATATTTCAAAATCTTTGATAATAAGAAAAAAGCTGAAGTGCAAATAATATCCTTACAAAGACATGAGATTGGTTAAATCTGAATTTTTAAAGGGGATTATGTTATTTGTTTCAGAAAATATATATAAACCCCACTATTCAAGTTTTTCATATTATTTAAATCTCAACGTGTATTTAAATTATTGCAAGATTTTTTTCATTCCATCAGTTGAAATTCGAAATCAGGAACTCCCGAATGTAGGTGAAAGATAAAACATGTTTGTCCACATTACCAATGGATTAAATTTTGGCAGTAGAAGATTCTTGTTTCAATAGGTGTATGAAAAAACGAGCAAATCCATGAATATTAGGGTTATAAAATCAATTAATGTTTAACAACCCCCAATTTAACAAAAAATATTTTGGGATGAAGGCAGGGATAGATCACAGAATGCCAAGGAAGATGAGTATAAAATATTTAAAAAATCTCAAAAACAACCTTTTTACTGCTTATTTCAATTTTGGGTGGCTTGGTAATCACAGCATAATTTCTCTCTCAGTTCTCATCACAGCAATCACAAAACTTTGTTAAAGTTACTTTCAGGAATTATACATAGTGAAAGTAAACCAGTTTGCAAAGGTATGACAGCAGTATCTCTTCCCAAGTTTAAGCATACTGGATTTTAAGCAAAACAAATATTTAATTTTAAGCTTTGAAATGTAGTCTTTTGGCTGAGCATTAGAATATTATCTTGCTACTTTATTATCTTTATTGTATTATGAGAATGCTTTGGTATTGAAACTGTAACACATGCAATTTTATAGGAATGAGTTGCTATTAAATTCATAAAAAAAAGAAAGAACAATATCTCAAGTTATGAAACTGAGTGATAAAAACGTAACATTTATAATTTTATTGAAAAATCATAAAAGAACATTTCCTTAAATTTTCCATTCAGCAGGCTATTTTCTAAAGGTTGCTGTATCACAAGTCTATTGTATTTGAATACCATAACAGAACTTTAACAATAAAACATAAGTAAAAGTTCAATAGGATTTCTTACAAGAATACTGATAAACTAAATGAATCTCTTTCATAACAAATCGGCTCGGTAGTCTGTTTCATAGTAGAAAAATAAGAGCATTGAAGTGGGTACTATTACGCTGCACAACTAACAGACAGAATATAACAATAAATGATTCTCGTTGGTCACTATGGAAATTGTGATATTAACCTACTGATTTTCACTTATTTTTTTAGTATAAAGTGATTTTTATATTTAATAAATTGGTTATATATAAGTAGCAATTAAAACTAGAAAAATCTAAGTACCAGAAAACTTGAAAATATTTACAATTTGAAATAGAAGAAAACATGCATAAGGTTTAGACAAACAAATTTTTGACAAACAAATAATTTTTTTCATCTAACTTTCTTTTGTTCAAAAACGAATTCAAGCAAAAAATTAGCATTAAAGGGTTGTAAGATTTTAAGTTTCATTTTCTTTTCTAGTGTCTAGCACTGCCCTAGTGTGTAAAAAACAACCACATGTTATATTCAGATGGAAAATACAAGTAGGCATAAAGTTCATAGGAGAAATATTAGGACTGTAAATAATACAGTTTTCATATTTGAAACTCATTAATTGGAACATAATAAATTATGACATAGATAGGAAACTAATTAATAAATAAATTTCATCTATAAGAGAACAGTAAATACAATAGTTCTCATATTGTAAATTCATTAATTGTAGCAATAAAATAACATAAATAGAAAACTAATCAAAATGTAAATAAATTTTATCTACTAGTAAAGGAGGTTTGAAAAAAGTATTAAATAAATATGCTGGATTAATATAGGGATTTTCCCCCTTCTCTATAAAGCTGAAATATTAAAAAACAATTTCAACAATATACGTTTCATCCACATTGAGGATAGAAGTCTTGAAACATTCTGCAAGATACAATAACTTTTTAAATTAAAATTTTAAATTCCTATAATGAATGTACAATAATGCATTATTTACAATGTCTAATATTATATACATTTGCTTCAGTTAACAAAAAATGGCATTTTTCAGTGGATGATGATAGCTCCGTGTAAATTTTCAAGACACAAGTCTTATTTTATGTGTATCAAACTTGCGTACTACGACCTGCATTTAACTTTGGTTTAGCCCATTCAACAAAGTCATCTATTAAAACAGGCCAAGCACCTAGAAATAAATAAAAATAAAGTTTGTAGCAAAATTTCATCAATCTAACAAAAATTTAATCAAAACTGATCTTCTAATTTTTTTTATCCGCAAAAGCACTTTTAACATAATTAAAAAATGAGTATTTTATTTCTTTTGTAAACAGTACATATAAGATTAGATAGTTCACAGGAGGTTTGGGGGATAATGCTATAACAGGATGGCAACAAAATCCTCGAAAAAAAGTTCCCCGAGATTACGCTGATAGCGTGACAAAAATTTCCCCGATTTTACAAATCCCTTAAGAAATGTCGGGATCCGTAATTGGTATCGATATATAGTACCCACACGATAATATTTTTAGGGTCAGATGGGGTAAAAGGATCATTCTCTACAAATATTTTGTACTTTTCTCATCAGATATTTTAATTGTTATTGTTAGATTGGAACTCTAACAATAGCAATTGAAAAAGATGTGAAAAAAAATTTAAAATATTTTGATTATGAACTTTTTACACCAGTCCATACATTATCCAAATATACATAAAAAACAAATGCAAATATACATAAAAAATTGGTACAGCTTCAGTCTACGTTTAAAGCGGTGGCAGCGATCTTAGCGCACTTCTAGTAGCCAGTTAGGGCAACCCATCTGTATTACGATTATTATGGTTCCCATGGCAACTTCGGAAAGCGAAAAGTTAAACCTTTAGACCCGGTGCACACATCCAGTTTTTCAACGTACGGCGCCGCTGCCGCAAAGCAAGTGCGGTCTGAAATACATTAGATCCAATGGAATAGTGCACACATGCCTCCGGCGCCGCTGCGGCGATGTACGTCCACCTTGTGAACAATTTGCACCGCAGTTCTCCACGGCGCAGCAGATCGCCGCACTCGGATTTGTGCACCGTGCCTTAGACTACGGTCGGTACAGCAGTTGTACCACGATCGCGCCAAGAATTTAGATAACAGCCAATACATCAGTTGTACCTTAAAAGTTATAAGAATCGCGCCAAGAAATAATTTAGACTACGGCCGTTACAGCAGTTGTGCATTGAAAGTTATACGAATCGCGCCAAGGAAGAAACGCGCTTGTTATATCGATAGTCGTAGTCAAAAAGTTAAATTTTCATTTTGAATCTCTAATATTATAAATGGAAGTGTTTGTCAGTCTGTCTGTTTGTTTCCTGCACGCAAAGTCCTGACAAATCTATGGCACTTACATCACAGGTAGTCCGAATGTTTTGTAATGTTTGGGCCGCGGCGAATTTTAAAATTCAACCTAGAACATTTTAAAATGAATTTTTGAAATGTTATTATTATTGAATGCAACAGCATAGAAGATCACAGATTCTAAATTTATTTTTTCGTTTCCGTTTTCATATTGCGCGGATTAATGATTTTCTAGCAGACTATAAAAACAAATAAACATTCAACTGGAGTTATTTAGTTCTTTTTTCTATCTACTAGACTGTTAAAGATAAAGTAAAAATTTCAACGTATTTGAAATCTGCGGAAAATTTCACATTAGATCGGTACCTAAAAATATGATTTTTTTAAAAAATAAATAAATTTTTTTAATTGAATGTCTTCAAAATTTTCGCAAGAGATTGTGAACGTTTAGAAAGATTTTCAGCGAAAGAGGAAAATAATAAATAAAAAACATTTTGGCTGCCATTGTTTAGTTCTTTTTTGTAAAATCGGTATCGTTAAAGACATAAAAAATTTCAACGGATTTGAAATTTGACACCAGATTTCGTGATTTCAGATTCAAATCACCTTATACGTTTGATTTTCTTTTAATAAATAATTTTTCAACTAAATATTTATATTTACACAAGAGATTGTGACATCACGCCAAATTCCCATTTGGTTTGTGAAGCAAACCAAAACACCACGGGAAACTCCGTTATGGCTGCTATCCAATTTGCGAAGCAAATCATAGTTCACAATATTCCTAATTTGGTTTGCTTCGCAAAAAAATAAATTTAAAAAAAAATTGAAATTTGCAAGGAATTTATTTTTATAGGCTTCGAATTTCTATTTGGTTTGTGAAGCAAACGAACACCACAGGCAATGCCATGATGGCTGTTATCCAACAGACTAACGAATTCTCATTTGGTTTGTTTCTCAAACCGTATTCGTAGCAATCACCGGGGATTAGCGAGCAGCACCTAGTTAGTCAACACCTGACCCCAAGAAAAGAACTGTCACGGGCAATGCCGTGCTAGCCACGCAGTGTCTAGTATTCTTTAAAGTTCTTTCAAAATTCGTTGAATTGTCGATTGATTTCGTTCATATGGAATAATTCCTTCCCTGGCGAATTTAGAAGAACTCCAAAAAAAGTGCCAAGGCCGTTACACTGCTATAAACGTGGGCTGAAGCTTTACCAAAAAATTCTACCAAAATGTAATTGCAAGTAAAAAATATTAATTTAATGCACACACACAAAAAAAAAAACATTAGTCACACAAATTTCTCTATGGAAAATGGTCTAGGTGTCGAACAGTGTGCGTCGCGTTTTCGGAGTTCCCGCGAAATTCAAGTATTTTTACGTAATTCTTCATTTATTTAGTACTAAGCACTGTATTACTTCTATTTCTACCAGTTCAAACATTTCGAATTGTTTTTATAGTCCTTGTACTTAGTTTTTGACTTATCAAGTAGTCCTAAGTAAAGTTTCGTTAGGCCTAATTCACGTATGTCTCGCTAGGCCTAATTCACGTATGTCTCGTTGGGCCTAAATATTTTGTGTCTTGTTTGTTTTCATTCAGATAGTAGACTACTATAAGGTTATAGGATATTTAATTCCAGCTTTTTCTGTATATTTTTTTAAGTGCAGTGCTTTTTCTGTGTATTTGACTTAGTGCTTTTTCTGTAGGTTTGATTTTTTTTGTGCTTTTTCTGTGCATTGATTGTTACTTTGGATAAGCATGGGTATAGTTAGAATGTTCAAGGAGATGAGGACAGAGGGAGCCAGTGGGGAGTTCTATGTGGAATGTGACTTGTGTGTGAATATGGTTGAGGCAGGAAAGGGGGGTGTGAGTGGGGTTAAAATGTCAGAGAAGGTTGAATTTACATGCAAGAGTTGCTCAGAGGTGAGGGCTGCAGAGGGAGTGGAAAATGTGTCCAATGTGTAGACTTGGGGCATGTTGATCAGGGGGATAAGGTAACTAGAGGGGTAGTGGTTGGTGATTCAATGGTTAGGGTTTTGGGAGAAATGGTAGGGCGTAAAAAGCGCAATTTTGCAAGGTGTTGCTTGCCAGGTGCCCGGGTAAAACATGTAGTTAAGGCAGGTGTGGTTAAAGGGGAGGAAAAGGCAGTAGTGTGGGTGGGAACAAATGACGTAGAGAGGACTACTAATGTCGAGTTTAAGAGGGAAGCAGAAACACTTTTAAGAGGCATTAAGTCTCATGGGGCAGAAGTAACAGTATTAGGATTACTACCTAGGTATGGGTTAGGTAATGGGTGGTTAAATCAAAGGGCCAATAAGATGAACAGGTTGTTAAGGGATTTGTGTGAGAGGGAGGAGGTTAAATTTTTAGATGTTTGGAAGGAGTGTAGGAGGGATTGGATAAGCAGGGACAATTTGCATTTAAGCTTGATAGGTAATAGGGAGGTTGGCAAGCGGGTTTTGAACATTCTGGAGTCAAAAAACTAGTATACAAGCAGGGATGGGAAGGACATAGAGGGTTGACAGTACACAGTAATTGCTTAGGAAAACTAACAGGGTCTAAATTGCAGGAGACAAACAATACAAAGGGAAAGTGCAATGTAAGGGAGAAAAACAATACCAAGACAAATAATACAAGGGGAAAGTGCAATATAAGGGTAAAAAATAAGCTAAAAGTATTTTATTGTAATGCTCGCAGTGTGAGAAATAAAATGGATGAGCTTAAGGGAATTGCACAAGCAGAGGATATAGATATCATTGGGATTACTGAAAGTTGGGCAAGCAGTGAAGATGCACAAATTTTAGAATTAAGTGGATTCACAATGTTTAGGGAGGAAAGAGTGAATAGGAAAGGGGGTGGGGTTTTGATTTATGTGAGAGAATTCTTAAACTGTACGGAAATAAAGTTAAATAGTAAAACTGAAGGGATAGAATCAGTCTGGGTGAAACTGAATACAGACAAAGGCAAAGGAATAATTCTGGGCAATATATATAGACCTCCTGTTTGTAGTGAAGAGCAGGAAAAGGGCATGTGCAATCTGATAAACGAAGCATGTCAAAAAGGAGAATTAATTTTAATGGGGGACTATAACTATCCAAATATTGACTGGACAAACAATCTAGCTACAAATGGGAAAGGGGCAGAATTTTTGGAAGTGATACAGGATTGTTTTTTGTACCAGATGGTGTATGAGGATACTAGGGACAATGCAATATAGGATTTGATTTTCAGCAATGATGAGGATAGGGTGCAGGATTTGGTTATAGGTGAGCCACTGGGAGAAAGTGATCATAGAAGTATCAGATTAAGTATAAATTTTCAGTCAGCATACACAATCAATAGTAGGATAATTCCAAATTTCAGAAAGGTAAATTTTCATAAGATAAGGGAAGAGTTAAAGGAGACATTCAAACGGGGATTATTAGCACCGCATCATTCATGGGAGGAATTCAAGAATAAGTTAGACAGGGTGTTAAAAAAACACGTAACGTTCAGGAAAAAAGGAAAATCTAGAAAATTGCTCCCTATGTAGTTTTCAGGGGAAACACAAAGTTTTAAAATTAAAACAAAGAACATACAGGGTATATAAAAGCACTGGTAACGACAGAGACAAGGAGGCATATCAGAAAGCCAGAAAGGAGGTTAAAAATATTAGTCGGAAGCAAAAGGTGTCCTTGGAGGAAAAATTAGCAAGGGAAATAAATATAAACCCAAAAGAATTTTTTGCATATGCAAGTGGTAAAAATAAATTTAATACTTACACTGGGCCCGTTGGAGGGGAAAGGAGGTGAATTAATTCAAGACGAGGTGGGAATGGCAAACATGTTAAATGACTTTTTTCTGGGGGTTTTCAATGGTAACTATAATTTAAAAAAGGATCCCAAGGATGGAGCCTTTGCAGGGGGTATAATTAAAGAATGCAAATTCACCAGGGCCAGACGATATTTATCCGAGAGTACTAGTGGAATGCGCGGAAGAACTGGGGGAAGTAATTCACACGATATTTAATTCAACATATAGCACAGGTTGGGTACCAATGGATTGGAAGTTGGCCAACATAACTCCAATTTTCAAAAAGGGAATACAAAGTGATCCGGGCAACTATAGACCAGTAAGTCTAACATCAGTAATTTGCAAAATATTTGAATCTCTGTTAAAAAAGCATATAATGTTACACTTGGAGGAGGGGGGACTGTTATCAGAGAATCAGTATGGGTTCAGGAATGGCAGATCCTGCTCTACAAACCTTTTTAAGTTCTACGAAAAAATTACTGGGGAGCTGGATAATAAGAGCAGTGTGGATATCATGTACATAGATTTTCAAAAGGCTTTTGATAAAGTACCTCATGAGGCATTACTGTTTAAATTGGAAAGGCTGGGGATTCAGGGAAAAACATTAATATGGATAAATAATTGGTTATTGGGTAGAAAGCAGAGAGTGCAGGTAAAAGGAAATTATTCACAGTGGACAGAAGTTATAAGTGGGGTGCCTCAGGGATCAGTTTTGGGACCAATTTTATTTATAATTTTCATAGATGATATAGGTCAGGGGATCAAGAATAGAATCAGTATATTTGCAGATGACTTAAAAATATGGGGGACAGTGGATACCAAGTTACAGATAGAAAATTTACAAGGGGATTTTGATAAGATATCTGAATGGGCTGTAAAATGGGGTATGTCATTTAATGTAGGGAAATGTCAAGTTCTGCATATGGGTTACAGGAACAGTGGAGCCGAGTACAGGCTGCAGGGAGTAAAGGTAAAGGAGGGAGAAACAGTCAAGGATCTTGGGGTGATAATTCACAGGGATTTTTAAATGGGTCATCAATGTTCAGCTGCGGGTAAAAAGGCTAATAGGTTACTGGGGTATATTAAAAAGACTGTAACTTCAAGGGATAAGAATATAATCTTGCCGTTATATAAGGGTTTAGTAAGACCACATCTAGAATATGCTGTACAATTCTGGGCTCCATATATGAGAAAGGACATAGAATCAATTGAAAGGGTTCAGCACAGAGCTACAAAAATAATAAAGGGGCTAGCAAATTTCGACTATAATGAACGTTTAAGTAAGCTAAACATGTATACACTGGAAAGAAGAAGAAGGAGGGGGGGATTTGATTCAGCTTTTCAAGTTTGTAAAACAAGGGGACACAGAGGGCTTAAATTTCAATAGGGATAACAGAACAAGGGGCCATGGGTATAAATTGAATAAGACACATTTTAATCGGGATTTAAGGAAAAACTACTATTTTAATAGGGTAATAGACAGTTGGAACGCGTTGCCAGAAAATATAGTTAATTCAAAGGGAGTGTACGAATTTAAGACACAATTGGATAGTCAGTGGAAATTGGAGAATTCATAAACAAAGGACCAGCCTTGTTGGGCTTGAGCCTGTAGCTGGTCGTCAATATTTGTATTTGTATTTGTAAATTTAAAATTGTATGCCACAAGTTATATCGATGGTCTCACGGCGACGAGACACTCTGGCAGCGAATCGCTGGGTTTGAAAATTACGATGCTAATGTTCTTTATTCGAATTAAAATTTCGGGGAAAACGATTTATTCGATTCTCAGAAGTATTTGTAGTCGCGCATCTCTAAATAAACACAAACGACAATAGTTACCGTTTTCATAAAAATTTTAAAAATTCTCTAATTTTTTGTGAAATTAGGAAATTTTCCCTGAGAATTCCGTTTTGTTACCACCCTGTATAACAGTGGCCACATTGTGTGTGGATCAGGCTAACTTCTGCACAAGAAAAGTGAATGGCTGAACTTCAAGTGATGTTTCAGTTCACTCTTGTCTATCCATTGTAACTCTTTAATAATGCACTGCCACATTTCATCTACTGTCAACTTTTTTGCAGAATTCTTAAAATTTCTTAATTAGTCACACAATTGTTGGGTTAATTTTTAAGAATATTCTGATTTTGCTTTTCGTTCTTACGTGCGCAAACAATACGTTCATGTTCCTGTTCTGTTAAGAATACGAATGCAAATATTTTTGTACATAGAAGCTTTGAAAATATTCTGAGCTGCAGAGAGAAAAAGTGAATTGTGGGTTCAAACGATTTGATCTGGAACTGACTGACTGGGTGCGGATAAATTTCCTATGGTGCATGAATCGAACGTAGATCAACACGACCACTGCCCTTGGTTGGCTTGAAAGAAGACGATTGTGGAAACAGGACGAAGTGGAAGATTTGGCCTGAAAGAATTTCCCGGTGACCTCGCGGACTACTTGGGAGAAGTTTAACTTGCTAAATCCAGAAATCATAATTTCCTTCTGCCGAATGCGAAGGGTAGAAACGCCTTCCTCACTTATAGATTGGATTTCAAGCCTGACACTTGGTATGTCGAATGCTCACAGCTCCCCCCCCCCCCCTTGAGACCTTTTTGCTGAAGGTGAGTCTATCTGTTCTTCAGGTTTTGCCATTGGTCCCCATCTATTTCTCCTGGACTTTCATCTTGTTTCAATTCATTATTTGTGAGAATTGACTTTTCTGTGTATTTTCAGGGCCCCCTTTTATTCAAGTGTTGGTTTAGATACTATTTCATACTTTAATTCTTGTGATAAATTCTCTTTTAAATTTTAAAAGATTTTGTTCAGTCACTTTACTGTTCATAGGGAGGCATATCATTTATTTAAGCTAAAGATTTTCCACTGTACGAGCCAAACATATTTTCAACTCACCACTACCAAATTTGGTGCCATTCTGGTTGTTAGATTGAGCTAGACGACTTGGAGTAATGTCAGTTTAATTACGGCCATCCTGTACACATTATTTTGTGTTTTAACTCATCCATGCGAATTACTTCTGTTGCAAGCCTTGTTTAAACTTACATCTTTCAAAGCATAAAAATTAAGCATATTAAAACTTCCTTCAAAATCAATCTTGTTTGAGAAATACTGCTTACCCAAAGCAAAAATTTATAAGGTTAAAATCTTATATAACCTGATTAATAGTTTTTAAATGTCTACCTTAAATATCAAGCACAGCTCCAAGGCCCAGGTTAAATGTTGACTAATCCTTTTTACAGAAGATTCTGGTTACAAGTGTAGCATTTGGTGCCAAAATAGATAACAAAACCAGTGGAAAAACGTCCAGTGATCATCTTCCATGCTTTAGCATATGGCAGCCTTCTACAAACATGCTACTTCACTTATTCGAAAATCATTGTCAACTGTCAAGAGTCTCCATGATAGCTTTCATGTAAGTAAGAACCTGTTATAATGAATACTGATACAACAAAAAAATCCCGTTATTACGAAAGTCCCCATCCGAAAAGCAATTAAAACAATGTTGTACGAATCTCAATATAACAAAACGATAGATTTTTTAAAATCCTGATACAATGAACTATTTGTACAGGAAAAAATATGTTTTCTTTTCATGGTTTCACTCAACTGATAACAAGCATGCAGTTTCTTTAGATTGAATGAATTCCATTTTAGTCGGGTGGAAACCAGCTACCAAAATAAAGACTGGCTTTCTAAGAAACAAGCAGAAATTTGCCCCTGTGTAACAGCAAATTCAAGGTCGAGCATCGAATGTACCGCTTTCCAACCAACCAGCACACTTGGAATTCCGTGCCAGCTATTGACACGACACAATCCAATGTGCTGATTGGCCGAAAACCGGTACATTAGATGCTCGTAGCCATTCGTGTTCTGTGTCGGGCTCAGACGGGTGTGCACCTTTATAAAGATCACAAATGCGTTAGAATTTTTTTTAAACGTTTCGTATTTTACGCTCTTTATATCTTTGTACGTGATGGCTCTTATAGTTAAGAGCAAGCAATTTTCGTTGGAAAAGAAAAACTTAATTACTGAAGTAGATAAAGGATTGAAGAAAGGCAAGGCGCAATTTGAAGACATTGATGCAGCAGTTTCCAAATGGTTTCAAGATAATCATTACAGATACGTTCTTTTGACCGGTTCTTTAATTCGAGAAAAAGCCTTAGAATTTGCTGAGATGCTCAAAGTTGAGAATTTCAAGTAAGTGTCAAATCGTTTTAGAGAGCGGTATGGTGGCCAAATGCATTTCTGGAGAGGCGAGTGACGTGCCAATGCAATCTGTTAACAAATGGCGAAATGGCAGCACTCATCAAGAAGTACAGCCAGAATGATGTGTTTAAAGCTGATGAAGCTGGAGTGAGTCAGCTTGAACCAAGGAAAAACTTAGTCCTGAAAGGAAGCAAGTGTGTTGGGGGTTTCCCACCTACGCATCACTGCTCTGTTCTGTTGTAATCGGGAACAGAGAAATAAAAAGTTCTCATCATCGGCAAATCCACAAAATCTCATTGTTTTAAAAACTGTAAATCATTGCCATGCATCTATAAATCCAAAAAGAAAGCATGGATGGCTCAAGTAATCTTTAATGATTGGTTGATAGATTTCGGCAAAGAAAAAGAAGGAGGAAATTAATTCTTCTCATCAACAACTATACTCCACATAATGAACCTTCACCAAAATCGGATAACATCAGTCGAATATTTTCTGCCTTGCATGGCAAAACTTTAGCCTCTTGACCAAGGCATCATCAGAGCTGTAAATTCATGCTACAGAACCTTTTTGTTATGGCAAATTCTATGCGATTTGGAGAAAAATATCCAAAGAAAATGCAACATGAAGCTATCGAATGGATATGCGGATCTTGGGATGACATCAGTCAATTAACAATACTAACTGTTGGAAACATGCAACCACAATCAAAGACGCCAATTCAGTTTCAGAAGAAGCCGACTTGGAAGATTAATCAAATACGCACGACACTCAGTAATCTGAGTTGGAGCCAATTTTGGAATGCTACAATAAATAAAACTTAGGTTCCTGACGACGTGCATTTGGAAGATTATCTCAGTGCAGATGACAACATTTCAACATGTTATGAACTGACTGAAGCAGACATCATGTAATCCATTAACGACAGCAAAGATGAGGCCGATGAGAGTAGTGAAGATGAAGAGGCTGTGCGCAATGTCACTTCATCAGAAGCCTTAGCAAGTTTGATGACAATGCACACATTTATTTCGTTACAAAGCAATGTGCCTTACTTTATCTTTACAAACATTCGTAAGCTGCAAAATTATTTACTCTAAAATACAACAGCAAACCTTGTTCAAAAGAAAATCGTAGATTTTCGGAAATACAGTTTTGTTTCCTCGCATTTTGTTCATTTGGGATTAATGTTTCCCAAAAGAGGCAAGTCAATTTTTTTTCAGGTTTTAGAAAATGCTATAACAATGTATTGATTTGAAAAAATTATTTTTCTCTGGCTGATTTCAATTAATTGCAATCAACTTTCTAATTGCAGTAGCTAATCATAGCATAATGTGTAGTCTCCTTTTAAAACAAACTTTTTTTTAATTTTCTTTTTTATTCAAACTAGCAAAATTTTGTTACAACGTAAAAGTTTCAGTCACATGAAGTTTGTTGTAATGTACTGTTTAAATAAGTTCTTTTATGTTCTCAGCATGTAAATTTTAAATGTTTGTATCAAAAAAATAAAAAATCCAAACCTTCTTCATCATAATTACTCATATCATCAGAAATTATATTACAGAAATCTAAAAGAAGATTCCATGTATCTTTGGGTATGGACCGCTTATGGTGTTCCTAAAAAAAAGAAAACTTTGCTGTCAATAAAAATCAAGTGAGAAGTACTAGAATATATATTAAAAATGCAATTGTTCAACAAAACATATTCCTTAACTTTCAGGCCATGACTGACAAGTTGAATTCATGATACACAGCAGAAGTTAAGATACTGGTAGATGGCAAGAATAACTTTCAATTTCATTGAGGATGGCACTCCTCCAAATCAAATATATACACTTTTATAAAATAGTAAATATTAAAGTATGATAACTGGACAAATTCACATACTAAAATTTATACTGTCACTGATAAAGTACAGTTCATTTTAACTTCAATTTATAATTTTCACTTCAAATACTTGAAATGAAGCAGCAATTTAGTGAATTAACTTTATGAATAATTTAAATAAACATTCACTACCACAGAACAAATTGAATGGCACAAAACTATTTATAATTCAGACAATGATATGAAATAATTTTTTTTGGTTGATAACCATATTTATATATTTATTTTCAATGTAATAAATTATTTGAATGCTAATCTAATGCACTTTGTTGAGGTTCAAGGAGTGTAAGAACTCAGTTTCATTTATTCATATTTCTTTGATGAGGTAGGTATTTGAATCTCTTTGCAAATATAAATTATCACCTTTACAATATTTGATGAAAAGAAAGTAATTGATTGAAATATGAAAAGCTATATGAAATTTATAATCTTTAAATAAATAAGAACACATTGTACAACACAAAAGATTTGTGTTTGGTCCTCAGTAATCCATGCCTAAATTTTCTTTAAGGTGTATGTACACACTAAAAATCCTGAAAATTCAACAGAAGGTCTAACTTTTTTTTATTGCTTCAAAATATTCTTCAATTCCTTAGCTTTCAAACGATGCCAAGATCTTGAAAATATTCGAAATAGTTTTCTAGTTACAAGGGTTTTCGTTAGGTACTGTCACCATAAACAGACGTGTTTCCAAAACTTTAAACTCAATTTCTGAAGAAACAAGTTTTTGCAATAAGATGCTTTGTTCAAACGGTGATAATTCAACAATAAATTAATCTATTATAATTATTTTTGTATCATTATAATCTACATAATACAGCGGATGTTTTGACCCTCAATCAGAGTTATTAGTTAAGAAATAAATTTTTAATGGATTTTTAAATCCTCAATTTCCATAAAAAATCGTGATTTTTTATGCATTCTTGGCGAAAAAAGTTGTAACAGAAAACCTTTTCTCTCAATAAACTTGATGGAGGGTCAAAACATGAAGAATAATATTGGAAATGATTTCCAACTAGAATTGTCTTTCTAGGCAAATTAGAATTTGAGATATCACTGTTCAAAAAACATACTAATTAGCTCATTACATCTTAATTAGTTAATTAATAATTAGTTTAGTATGATTTTTTTTCACTGAAATTGTTTTAAGCATAAACCAATGACCTACTGTGAAAAAACTGGATTTTTAAAGTTCAAATTAAAAAAATAAACTTCTAGTGTGTACGTACACTTAAGACTTAAGGGTGACTGGTAAATTTTATGAAAAGAAAAATGATAAAAATCCAAGCAATTGTGAGCTTATTTGAAGGTATGTGATAGTGTATCTTTTATCACATCCTCAATGAAACTGGTTTTATAAATTGATATTTCTCAGAGGGAATCATAGGCTGCTTTCCAAAATTACAAACATAACTGCAAAAGAGAGCTTTTAGATACTTCAGTCATGGTTACAGCCACATGTAGTAGTAAGGAATTCTGAAAATGGCAGGATAAAGAATACACACATAACCTGAATACGAGGTAATGGTAATTTTAGTTAACGTCGTACTAGAGCAACACAACGGGCTATTGACGACGGTCAGGGATCAGTCCCTTAAGGGAAAGATTCGAGGACAACACCTTGTAATTTTGAACCATGGTCAGATGACGAAGCAACACCTGAGCTGGCACCCCACTCTCCAAACTTCCACACCAACCCAATGTGAGGACTTTCAGCCATGACAGATTTAAGGTGCACCAGCCGCCTCTACACCATACGTTTACATACATCCATACCCGGACCTTCCGATCTAGAGGCTAACACTTTAACCACTATACCGGTTGGTCGGCCCTGAGTATGAGGATAATGTATGGAAGATTTAAATGTGTCTATTTGTTTGAGGCAAGGGAATTTTCCTCTTATACCCTATAATGAACTTTATTATTAGCAATTGATAAATGCACATCTAAGACTCCAATGCAATTATTTTTGTCTTGGAACAACATTCAATTAATTTGCAGTACAATGTCAGTCAATACTGACCAGGAAAACAGAAATTTTAATTGAGGTTTACTCATATTTCTTTTTGGCTTGAAGCAGACCAAGGAGCTTAAATATTATAACATGACTTTGCTATGAATGTACTTCAGTTTTCAAAAAAAATATATATATATTTTTTTTTTACATAGAAAAGGACTTGGTACAATTTCCCAGCAAATTCCAGCCCCTTTGCATTTTTGATTCACAGCAAATCTTTTATTATATTCACAATTTAAGTGAATATTGTAACTGAAATGTAAGATACTACAACCAGAATACAGAAAAGTATGCCATTTCACCATCTGAGAATTTAAGGTTGGAATTAATATTCAAGACTAATATTTTACTATTATAAAGCTGACTTTCAGGTAAAAGATTTACTCAAGAATGCTAGTTTGGGAGCTCAAAATGTGAATAGTAATGATCATATGCATTCTACATCCATGTTATGGATTTAGTAATTGCAATAAGACAATTTTATGCATTGTAAGTTACTACCACACAACATCAACTGAGTTTAAGAACCTTTTAAGAACTAAACCTTTTAAAAATATGCTTGGATAAAGCAAAGTAGCATTAAAAGTTTTGCAGGGCAAGTTTACATAAATGCATATAAGTTTCTAGATATGAATTTTAAAACAGTAAGAAAATTTTACCTTAATTTATTGATAATTTCTTATTACAAAGTTATCTTTCTAGATGTTGTTATTTTTATTAGGATAACATACAGATTTTTTTGATTGTTGAAGATACTTACTTTAAGAAACTGACACCATAAATCCAAAAATTTGAATCGACCAGGAAGGACTATATTCCAATAAGCAATGGCCATATCTAAATCTACAAAGAGAACAGTAGAAATGTAACAATTGATATGAAGATCAAATACTTTGTAAAATCATTAAACATCCTATAAACTACTGACAGTAGATTATACAGTATAGCACAGTAGATTAAAACAACAAAAGAATTTTGAGGGCTCTAAAATGTCCATGTATTACAGTGATACACATGTCATAGAGAAACTGTTACATGTTCACTGGCAAATAATACAAAATTGAAGAAAAAATAAATCACTGAAAAAAGAATTCATATGCCAATTTTAATTTTGTTCTTTTGCTTTGTTCCATCATGTTCGATTTGGCCCAAAGAGCAACAAAGTACCCAATATGTAGAGAAAGCTCATAATTTTAATGAAACCCATCAGCAACCAGGTGAAACATGGGCAATGAGAAATCTACTAGAAGATAGAGATCAAGTACAAACTAGACAAATGCAAATATTGAAAATCTAGTAAATCATCTTCTAATAAATAGATACTAAATTACTGAAGGGACATTCAGGAGCATAATCCAGTTGCATATTTTTTTAACATGTATAAAGGTTGTGCATTACCAGAGCTCTAGTGAACTCATAAAGATGTAAAGGCAATGTGAGGTTGGAATGGTAGCCTTATAATCAATGAGAAATCTCAAATGTGATTTATCAAAGATAATTGCAGTTAGATAATAGTAATGCTAAAATAGAAATAGATTTCAAGACAGTAGTCTGATTTGTTAAAAATGATGGAAATCCTATTTTCAACCATGTGCACTGGAGTTATTGATTGAATCTACCTACGAGTTTAGATATTACATCCCTTGACTTCTGTAATGTGGGGATGTGAACAAATTTATCTAAATAGAAGATTTACCATGTGCAGGAAGAAAAATTGCAATCACCACATCCAGCTTTGTAGGGTGACAATTGAGATGCACATCAAAATCTACTAAACAACAAAAAATCTAAAGTTGTGATCATTAATTATTCATTCAACATATAATTGTCATATAACATATTCAAGATATCAAAGTTTTTTACATAGGCGGTTTTGGTTAAAAACAAACAGAAACAATTTTATACGGAAAATAAAGCATACAACAATTAATGCCGTTTTTGCATATTCTAAGGAAATTTTATCAAATTTTGCTTAAGATCCTGATGTAATAATTAATATTTTGTTCCTACAATACAATTGCTGTTTGTAAATTGATTTCAAGTAATCCTTTAGCACATCTTCAACTACATCAAACATTTTCTATTGTATTTGACAGCAGATTATATACCAACAACTTCATTTTTATTTAGCACATTTTTTGTTGAGGTTGAAGAATAAAAGGGTGAGGGTATAAGTATGCACTGAGAATCACCTTGAAACTATAGAGCAATATATTGGTTTCAAATTTTACTATGTGTTGGTTGTGTTTTATAAGCACAAGGGCCATACTGTGCGAAGCACAATGGGCATACACATGAGGGAAGTTTTTACAGACGCAGAAGAGAAAAATACTCCCAAGAAGGAATCAAACCAATTTTAATTTGCGAAATTATACATTTACTGGTATGCAATATAAGTTTGCATATTTGAATACATTAACATAAATATGTTACATTCAAATGCAAGAACAATACCACTAATAGAAACTTCAATAAAGTTAATTGATATTTTTATTAACAAATAAAGGAATAAATTTGGTTTAAGAATGAAAATCCTTACAATTGAAAATTTCAGACTAGTCAAGCATCTACTTATGGTTCTTAGAATTAATTCTGTGCAATTTTAAAGAAGAAAGTATTTCAATACAAATTTATGAGAAAAAAGGATTTGACGATTTAACTATGCATCCTTTGAAGATGGCTTGATAAGAAAATTCATGAGAATAAACTAATAATTATGAATATTAAGGAACTTTGGTTGGTTGCATTGAGCTTTATGATACAAGGGGCATATTTGGACAAGCATCACTAAACACAAGACAATATGTCAAGTAATGGACAAATACACACAATGAAGTTTTACAGACACAGAAGAGAGAAATACACTCAGTAGCATTAAATACCCGAATGTGCATTGCATACAACTTGTAGATTGCTAGCATAGTGGAAAACCCACTGAGCCAGTGGCCCCCACAAAAATACATAAACTTTGACAACATAATACCCGTGTTTAAATTTGCAAGACAAATAATTTTGAAACCTATTAAACATTTAATTTTAGATACATTGCATATTTTGTACATTCAAAAAAATGAAATTGAGATTTCACAGAGCTTCTTTTTTCACTGTATCCTTCGTAAAATGCAATTGTTCAAAGTTTTTTTGAAAAAAAAAATTAATAATAAAAATTAATTTGAAAAGGTCACAACATGATTTACTGCAATTCATGGCTTGGTGAATTATTGGGACTGGAATCCGAACAAATACTAAGAAGTGTAGTGGAATCTATTGGAGTGGCATTTCAAGGCTTTGGAATTGATTCCAAGTAACAAAGAATGTTAGATGTCGGCCAGGGCAAGGTCGCCCATGTGCTACCACAGCAACTGATGACTGGTATCTAATGTTAACAGCTTGCCGAGATGGAAGACGCAATCGAATAATCGACTGCTAAAGACAGTTTCTTTTGGCAATAGGACAGAGGGTGACAAACCAAATAGTCCAGAATAGGCTTCATCAGGATGGCCTCTATGCACCAGGCATGAGAATGTAAAATTAAAAAAAAAAAAAGGAAAACCAAAATGGGAAATTAAGTACACAAGAATCGGGTCTGTGCACAGGATTTTGCAATTGTAAAAATTAAAACTAGCCCAGAGCTATAACTATTGATTTATCTCTACTATTATAAAAAGGAAGTGTTTGTTTTTCGTTATCAGTCCTGATAAATCTACGGCACTTACAATAATAGGATTTGCAGGTAGTGTGAATTTTTTTGGTTGCGGCAAATGTTAAAATTACATCTAAAATGTTTAAAAATGAATTAAATTATTGTTTTCTTTGGAATGGCAACAGCATAAAAGATTTCAGATTCTAAATTTACTTTTTCGTTTCCGTTTTCATTTTCTGCGGAGGAACAATTTGTCAGCAGACTAAAAAACAAATAAAAATTTTTAACCAGTTATTTAGTTCTTTTTCTATCTTCTTAGACCGTTAAAGATAGAGTTTATATTTTCGCAAGAGATTGTGATGTCATGCCGATTGGATCTCTTCTTAATTCGAAATTGGCTGCATTTGGTGACGCCGTGATGGCTGCAAACCAAATTTTCATGGGTTGGCGAGAAGGTAGCGGAGCCCCCTAGTATATAAAAATGTCACTAGGACATCTGGTTCTTCAAAGCTTGAAATATACTCATTGGCTAGAAACTATAATGACATCATATTCATAAAAACGGCCAAAACCACGTTAAAAAACCTGCGGCAAATTACTGAAGAGCGGAAAAAACACAAAGAAAAAAAAATCAAAAGGCGTACAGAAGATTTTTATGCCTGATGCATATAGGCAATGTGGTCTATTCCTTTGACCTCAAGACACTGTGCGGTCCACAGAAGTTGGGCTGCTGAACATCGAGATTGGAGTCAGGTTCTGTTCACTGGCAAGTTCTGATTCTGTCTGTAGTGACACCCAATTTTTTCTGGTATGGAGGGAAAAGGGAACTCGAAATAACACCAAGTTTGTATAGGAAAGGTCACAGTACAGATGAGGAGGAATGATGGTATAGGGTGGAATCAGCATAGGTGGAAGCACGGACTATATCTTATACAAAATGCCACTTTGACGGGCTAAAGGTATGCAAATGAGATAGTGACACCTCATGTCCTACCTTACGCTGTAGCCATTGGTGATCCCTTTCTTTTAAGGCATGACAGTGACAAACCTCATACAGCTCGACTTGTAGAGAAAATACTTGAAACGGAAATAATACAGCATATGAAAAAATGAGCATGCTCTCCCGACTTAAATGTAATTGAGCATGTCTGGGACACACTCAGATGATGCACTGCAGCGAGACCAATGCCTCTGTTGACTGTCCGAGACTTGGAGATTGCACTTCTTGAAGAGTGGAACAGAATTCCCTAAAATCTAATCGATAACCTTATAGCATCGATGGAAAACAGGTGTACAGCAGTCTTAGCAGTTCGAGGGAACCACACATCATATTAAAAATCCCTCACCACCTTCAAGCAACACTTTTTTTTGTGCCATTTACTGGTATCCAAATTAGTACCTTGGAGTGCCTCTTCGCGTTCTTGACATCATTTCAAAGAATTAAAATTCCTATGCATGATAATTTGGTCCCACATTTTTGGTACAACACTTTAATATATATGTACTTCCCATTTTATGCCCATACATGACTGTCTTGGATGGTTTCCTTCACTTTTTTGCTTGTTTCCCTAATTTTTTTGAGGAGTGTATTTCAAACCAGTTTATGCAGTATACACTTTTAAAGGAATAGTCTACAAGATTTTCATTCAGCAAAATTGCAAGTCTGAAAGGTATTTTGTTACCAAGACACTCTTTTTTTTGAAACAGGTAAATTTTTAACAGATATATATTTAAAGGGAACCCATTTCATAGTATTCAGAAGACACAGAATTCTAACTTACATTTCTGATTAACCATAACCAAACCAAGGAATGAATATTTGCCATCATACTGTAACAATGTCTTTCACATAGCCATTGTTACAAGGCATTGTTATATGAAACAATTGAGTAGAATAAAATTGTTTTAAGAAAATAAAGTATAACATTTCTTACCTAAACCTTTCTGTCCAGGATTTTTTGCGTAGTTGAAAGTGAAATTATAGAAATCTTTAAACTTAAAATTATCTTTTAATTCATTTTCAAGGGAGGGAAGTTTATGTTTCAATTTTTCTATGGAGTCACACCTAGAAAAGATATAACAAAATCAGACAAATAAATCTACTTTAGACAGAAAACTTTATTCATTTCAAAATTGCGACATAAAAACTCAAAATTTTTACAAACAAATTATAAAATTGGTATTGAACTATTTCATTTGAATTTATTTAAAAAATATAGAAAAAGTAAAAGGGAATAAGACTGCATTATTCAATATAATAGTTTCAAGGAAATATGTTTTTTACAGTTGGAAATTTTTTCAATTCTGTAGAATTTAAGTTACACTTTTGGTTGTGAGTCAAAACATAGAAATAAGAATTCCCCAAATAAAATATTATAGTGGATAAGAAAGAAAATTCCTGCAACTATGTCATTCATTTGATAAAATTAAGAACTTCAACTAGGAAATACTAATTGAAAAGTAAATTTGATGTCAGAAAAAGCACAAATAAGTTCAATGTAAAAAGAAAGCTGTTTATGAAAAACCAAAACCTGCTTACTTGTTTCTCACTGGAAACAAGGACGATTTAAAAATGCTGAATTATGAAAATTAAAAATTGCATTTCTTATGACTAAAACTAAGGTTGACTACTCCCACTGTGGTCCACTCCCTAGGAAAACAGCTTTTGCTTTCCGTGTGGCGCCGTACATCATCCCACCATTGGTATGCTGGCTATCGCCCTGGACTATCAATCTCATGCTGTGGCCCTCGGCCTTTCCAATCGGCCATGGCCAGATTTCGAAGTGGCCATCTTAAATGTATAAAATTTCAGAACGGGGAGAGAATTTTCCCTCCTTGTTCCTGTTCCCTACCTGCCAGTCCTGATCACCTTCTTCTCTGTCTTGGCGCTTCGCATAAGCAGCTGTTGGTTGATCAGGACTTTTTGCAAGTATATGGGGATCTGGCACGACGGGGCCTTCTGGACCTGGTGTAGGCTTTCCTACACCAGGGGGATGTGCAACAACAACAACAACAAAACTAAGGTTATTCCTATGATATATAAAAGTCAGAAGATATGCTTACTTTTACACCGATCTGATTACACTTTAAAAGTTAGTACTAAAAATATGGATTTTTAAGACCTTTTACATTTTTCAACAAATCAAGAAGATTTAATATTTAACCAGTACACTACAGCAGGTATAACATTTGTACCATGACAATTTTCTTTTCTAAAGCGGCAGGCTACAGATCTGTAACATGGATTTTATCACCCTTTTAAGTGACCCTCTGACATCAATCACCATTTAAGAGCTGTTAGCAACTGACCTTTAAGAGAAACCCTCCTTTTGTTCTGTGCCTTACACTGTTGACCATAGTGTGAACTCTTTGAGAAAGACAGAAAGCCACACTGGTGATCTCTCATGCCAAAAGATATGCTAAGGAGTACAAAGGCATCTATGGGAGTGCTTTTCTCATTCAATGCTATTTTTAGAACTATTGTGATTACAATTGGTCCAACACCAAATGCTAACAAAATTTGCTGTTAGTGTTTCAGATTTGAATATAAAAGATAGAAATATTATTTCTAAAATGGCTTGACAATTCTAGAGGTTCAAGACACAAGAAATATATTAAATTAGGAAGGAAATTGGTCAAAGAAAATTTTTCCAGATAGTGACACAGAATACAAAATTGAGCATCTTTAGATGGATCTTGTGTCCGGGCAAGACTTTTGTAATTGATAGCCCTTCTACAGAATTCCAAATACAGGACTTATAACAGGTTTTAAGGTGTAAAAAAGTGACCAATGGAACAAAAAAGTGACAAATAACAAGATATGTTATGTTTTTTCTGAAAATAATTTTGTCTTTTTCTTCTAGAGAAGAATGTTTTAAAGTTAGCTCTACTGACCAGTATCATCTGAGACTTTTACCACCCCTTCAATCATTGCCTGAGCAAGTGCTACTTCCTTGAAATCTTTATTATTTATCGCCTTCTTGAGTCTATTATTGGCTTGCTTTAACAATTTTGAAACACTGTCCAATGCCTCACCCTCTTCCTTACGCATAATTATAAGTTTTCGTTTTTCTATAACTTTTCTTTGCCAACTGCTTAACAATTTTTTTTTCTTCTGCTTCCAGTCTTTCTTTTTTCTTTCATGTCCTTCTCTAATTTTTCTTGTGCCTTCTGTTTTATATCTTCTAAGTAGGCATTGTAGGCATTATATGCAACTCTTACCATATCCATTAGATTTGATGTGATCGTCACCAAATAAGGTTGATTGTCAAAATTGGCCAAGCTACTTTAGACCATCATCAATGCATTGAGTGTGTGTTCTGACATTGATGCTGTCTCCTGTCAAAGCTCTTCCCGAGGCTGAGAAGCCAGGTTCAATGTCAGCACTACCACAACAAAGTGACAAAGCAGCCTTCACTAGCTTTGACACAACTGGATACTTAGGATTCACGCCACTAATGTCACAGTCTGAAGAACTGATTTAAGTCAACATAAATAGGCTTCATTCTAGATCCTTCTTCAACAAATTATCTTTGGAGTAATTTCCACTCATCCAGTAGTATGTCTGTTGGAATCGCTCATGACATTGCTCTTGCAACATCTAATACTTGTTGTACATTCTCACCACTGAGTCACTCAAAGGACCACAATAGGATAAACTTTTAAGGAGAGATGAACTAAAGAAGGACTTTAAAAGATATTTAACACTAGCAATGTAATGCTTTTGAGCCCTTAGAAAAAGTAAATTCCTTTCCTTCTCTTTCACATTCTGAAGCGCTTTAGAAATTTGATCTCCAATCACAATATCAGCCAGAGGCAACAGTTTCTGATGACCTATAGCTTCCATTTCATCCATCTCCAAATCTCGAATAAATTTCTCTTTGTAGATCCAACCCAAAATTGTACTTATCAACAATTCAAGTTGAGAGTGAAGATTATGCATTAGGGCTACCTTTTTGTGAAGAAATTAAGTCACACGATTATATATACTTGTACCTGATACGACAAATATCAACTCCGCCTTTATAGTTTCTCTTCCAAGTAAATGAACAATTTTGGTGTAGCCTGGTCTTTGTATCATGTTTGGCTTCTTTATTGGAATGTAGTGAAGGAAATACTTTTGCACTGCAATTCACTGTTCAAGCAACCTTTCAGCAGCTGGCTTTAGGCTTAACCACCTGCTTGAACAATGCTTGATGAAATAGTGAGTGGGAAGCTTCAAGTTTCCTTGAATTTGTTTGTATGTTGACCAACACTTAAGCCACTTAATAAGAAAAAACTTGTTCAGACACATCTTCCACAAGCTTCAATGTCGACTCTCCCATTCCTCCTACATCAAATTTGTAAGCCCAGGCTATGTGACCAATGGTGTTGTGAGGGAATTCGATGGAACAGAGTTCCACTGCCTTTATGTAAATTACGAAGGAAGGAAACTATATTCTGTTGCTCTATATTTAGAGGGTTGCTATTGGTTATTTGATGGCAGTATTGTTTTATTTGGCGAAACTTAAGGCTCCAATTCTTTTCGTGAACTGAAATCAATATTATAGCAGCCAGCACCAGTCGTAGCATCACATTATGATCACCTCAAAATAAATATAAAAAAGGTTTGATTTTGGCCGAAACACAGGCGTACTTCAGAAGGGGGAGAGGAATTGTTCCTCTTCTGAATGACGCTCAAATGTTGTACCTGCTGTATAGGAAACTAGTCTGTACAAGTTCCAACACAAAATGAAATTACAGAATATGTACTAGGTTAATATGACTTTTTTTTGAAGAAAAAATGAATTTTTTAAATTGCGCACAAAAAATTGTTTTCTCCAAGTAGAATTTAAGAACTTAAACACCTTGAAAAGTAACAAAAGAACAAAAAAGTGACGTGTTATAAGCCCTGCAAATATGAATTGGAAATTTTCCGAGCCATCAGATGAAGTTATCAGTTTATGATTTCAATGGAAATGTTGGGCTTTCCTCTAACATCCAACCATTAGAACTGAAACAAGATATTTAGTATTTTCCCCTGCTGCTCAGTCCAGAGATTTTAGTAGATGAAACTAACATTTTAGCAAATCAAATTTTTAGCATACGTACAAAATTTCAAAAGAGAAAACACTCATCGGATTGGAAAAGCACAAAAGCTTAAGAAATTCTAACGACTGGTTGTACTGATGGGCTACATAGAGAAGGACAATATTTTAGAGTATTGGTCTAATGAATTTAGAGAAACGCTAATTTTGGGAAAATTATGGCAATGGACTAATTTATCCTCATTTTAAACTACCTTCATTTCTCAAACAATTCGAAGAAAGTTCCAAATGATCATGCATCATACGATTGATTGTAACAATAGACTAAAAACAGAGCTTTTCCATTCAGATTCAGCTTATACAGGGTGGCAACAAAATCCTCGAAAAAAAGTTCCCTGATATTTCCATGATAGTATGACAAAAATTTCCCTGATTTTACAAATCCCTTATGAAATGTCGGGACTCGTAATTGGTATCGATATACAGTACCCACACGACAATATTTTTAAATATTTAGGGTCAGATGGGATAAAGGATCATTCTCCACAAACATTTTGTATTTTTTCTTATCAGATATTTTAATTACTATTGTTAGGGTTGGAACCCTTAATGGAACTCTAACAATAGCAATTGAAAAACTGAATTTTTTTTTTTGATTATGAACTTTTTACACCTATTCCTGCATTATACAAATATACATAAAAATCAAATATACATAAAAAAAATTGGTACAACTTCAGTCTACGTTTAAAGCGGTGGCAACGATCTTGGCGTGCTTTTTTTTTTCGCGCACTTCTAGTAGCGAGTTAGGGCAGGTTAAGGCAATCCACCTGCATTACGATTATTATGGTTTTCATGGCAACCTCGGCAAGCGAAAAGTTTAGGTCCGGAAAAGTTTAGCACCGGACCTAAGCGGTTTTTCAAAGTACGGCGCCGCCGACGCAAAGCAACTGCGGTCTGAGTTAGATTAGATCCAATGGAGTAGTGCACACATGCCTCCGGCGCCGCTGCGGCGACGTACGTCCACCGTGCGTGCAATTTGTAACGCAGTTCCCCACGGCGCAGCAGCTCGTCGCACACGCTTCTCCGGTCTGAATTAATTAATAAATGGTTGATCCAGTAACGTCTTTTTTGTGTTTCAAATGTACTTTTTTTACACAAAGCTAGCGAAATAAACATGTTTTCTTCAGTATAATATTTATCGCAAATGGCGCGAAATGAGTACTTGTGTCATTTCACGGTTATGTGTGCATAGTTGGACTTCGGTGCCGCACGTTGAAAAATAGGATGTGTGAACCGGGCCCTAGACTACGGCAGCGGTACAGCAGTTGTACCGTGATCACGCCAAGGAAGAATTTAGACAACGGCCAGTACATCAGTTGTACCTTAAAAGTTATAAGAATCGCGCCAAGAAATAATTTAGACTACGGCCGTTAGAGCAGTTGAAAGTTATAAGAATCGCGCAAGGAAGAATCGGGCTTGTTATATCCATAGTTGTAGGCAAAAGGTTAAATTATCATTTTGAATCTCTAATACTATAAACGGAAGTGTTTGTTTCCTGCCCGCAAAGTCTTGACCAATCTATGGCACTTACATCACATGTAGTCCGAATATTTTGCAATTTTTGGGTAAAGGCGAAATTTAAAATTCAATCTAGAATATTTTTAAATGGATTTCATGAAATGTAATTATTATTGAATGCAACAGCATAGAAGATCACAGATTTTAAATTCCTTTTCTTCGTTTCCGTTATCATTTATCGCGGAGGAATGATTTTCTATCAGACGATAAAAAAACAAATAAACTTTTAATGCACAAAAAAAACACATCATTAGTTACATAAATTTTAAGATTGTATACCACAAGTTGTATTGCTGGCCTCACGGCGACGAGATGTTCCGGCAGCGAAAATCACGGGGGCGGTTTTCGCTGGGTTCGAAAATTACGAAACCAGTGTTCTTTATTCGAATTACAATTTCGGCGAAAACTATTTATTCGATTCTCAAAAGTACTTGTAATTGCTCATATTAAACAAACAACAATATTTACCGTTTTCATAAAAATTTTAAAAATTCCGATTTTTTGTGAAATTTGGAAATTTTCCCTGAGAATTCCCTGATATTTCCAGAATTAAAAAGTTCCCTGAGAATTCCCTGATTTCCCGGTTCTGTTACCACCCTGTTATATATAATATATATATATTGGGACTTAAACTATACCAAAATGGGTTTTTCTTAGATTTCATGCCTATTTAAGTCTTATGCAGATAAACATTTTAGTCGTCACCACAGGTCAAAACTCTGAAATCTGGCATTTTTGGAATGCTACTTGGTTTCTTGTACCATACCATTTCATATCAATAGTTAACTTGTATATCATTAATCGTTCATTTAGAGTATGAGTTGACTGTTCAAACTTTTCTACCCAATGCCTAAATGATACCAGAGTTCCCCAAGTTTCCTTATTGAGACCTAAAGTCTCCAATCTGTTTGTTAACGATATGCTAAAAAAACTGCACACAAAGTTGGCTACATATGCTGACAACATGGCAATGCTAATACAATGGAATTTTGAGCTTGCAATAAAATATTTACTGATTCCCCTAGCTTTTTCCTTCTTCCATAAACTTTTCTCAACATACTCACTCACTTATCAGATAGGTGAACTAACTCTTTTACATTATAAATTTCAATTCAATAAATATTGAATAATTATTCTAACAGTGTAAAGAATTCTAAGGGATCAATAAATAAAATTTCCCCCAAATTGAAATAAAACTTAACCAATATAGTACACAAAACAAAATGAAACTATTAAAGTTGCAAATTATAAAGATTCATGTGCAAAATTGAAATGCTTTTGTACAGAAAATCTTTTTTTTTTTTTTTGCAAGTCTTTATATTTTCTATCACAATAGAGACTACAATACTAAATAAATAACTAGAACATCTTAAAAAATAAGAAATCTGTCACAATTTTAATAATTTATGAGTGAATATATTTTGAGCATATTTCTCATCACATGGTGAATGGTTTAAAATTGGCCAGATGTTATAGTCACATGGAATATTTAAAACAAAAACCAACCCTGATTAGCACTCTTGTGAGTGACACAAGATGGAAATATAAACTTGTCTGATAATTATGATTGCAATAAACTAATACTGCTATTTAGTGTTTTCAAAGGGAGGATGATTTTTTATATAATTTTGGGCTGAACTCAACTTAGTTCTTAACTTAGTGAAATAAAATAAACATGCACAATGTTCATTAATTTCATTTTCAATATTAAACATAATAGAAAGTAAAATGAAATTTAGAGTTTTGATTTAAAGCAATGATTTTTTAATAAAAATCACTTGACATAAATTGGCATACCCTAGAACAAACATTTAGAACTAGTCCTTGATCCAAAATTACTTTGGACTGATTACATCTCTAACGCAATGTGCAAAGGTGTGATAGTAATACCCTGAATTTATCAGCTTATTGCTCATAAGAGTAGGCTCGCTTGCAAATAAATTACTCCTCTACAAAACCCTTATTCCACCCACTCATGGATGTCAAATATGGGGATCCATGATTGCAGATATTCCAAAATCATACATTACATACAATCCCAAATGTTCCTTATTTTATCTGTGTGTGGAATGATGTCAGCAATTAAAATCTTAATATTAAACCCATTGCTGAATGTTTAAAGCAGCTCTCTATCAAATCCATCCTAAATGTACCTCAAGTACCAAACAAAGTAATTCAGTCATTACCACCATAAAGCAACAGTTATAGCTTGCAGAAAAGACCACAACCAATTCTGCACAAAAAGTTTAATACCTTTCCATATAGGCCCAAGTGCCTATGTGGGGTGTTTCGCTTGGAATTTATGACTTCAATTCCTTCCTTTAATTTTGAAACTGGGTGGGACATAATAGTTCGCAAATGATTTAAGCTCTTTCATGCTCCAGAATTTTTTACTACTTTTTAATTTTAATAATTACTATTTTTTACTTAAAATTCTCTCACTCATCCTTCTTTAAATCTTTTAAATGTCCTTTCTCATGATGTGGAAATGAGCTATCATGCAGCAGGTGCTCAAAAACGTTATGTCCTTTCCTCAGTTTAAATCCTTTTCACTCTAAAGTCATTTTGGTTTTTTATGGTACATAGAAAGCCCTAAATCAGGCATGTTTAGATGCTAATGAAATATGTATTCTATTCAAGAATTCCAAAATCATAAAAACAGGTTATCATCAGGCATGAGAAAGCAAAATTTCAAAAATGAGAAAAACCAAAATTTGAAATTAAATACACGTGAGTCAGGTTTGTGTGCACAGGATTTCACAATAGTAAATATTAACATTAGCCTGGAGCTTTAATAATTGATTTATGAATTTATAAATAATTAATGGCAGACCATAAATCGGGAAAAGCAGTGAATTATGAGCACATGCTAAATATCGGTAATCCGAAATAACATCTCAATGTAGATGTCTCTCTATATTAAAAAAAGTTATCATTATATAATTGAAAACTCGCTTTTTTTCACTCAATTCTTAGATGGTTTCCCGAGAAAGTACAGATAAGAAAATTACGAAACTAACATGAATTGTTCAAATTGTACAGGGAACAAGATGAAAATAATTTTTTTTTCCCAATGTGGCTATTAGTTAAGGGTGCATTAAGTGTTAAAAGCCGAAAATGCAATTAAAGACTTCTGCACAAGGAACAATTTGTACACTATGGAGTTGGTGAGCAGGGACGGACCCCCTAATAGACCTGGGCAAAGTTCAAATTTTTACATCCTGATCTGCAATCTCTATAGGCAACAATTCTTCCTCGGTCAAAGTCAGAAACGTGCTAAAATGACACTTGTTTTCTTCTATGAGGCATACTGAACCTCACAAACCCCACAAAAGACTACCTGTAAACCCCACAAAAGAACAATTACAGTAATTAAAAATGGCATTCTGTTCTCCCTTTATCTAGGGCTTATAGGTGGCACCCATGATGTGTGTCTGTGCTGAAATGCTAATCATTGCATATACACACAGCACTATTGCAGCATACACACGGTGCAAATTTCATGTGGCTTGGATGCTTACTTTATGGTGTTGCATTTTGGGTGGTCAGCAGTGTAAACTATATTTTTTTCTGATCTTGTCAGATTCCATGACTCAAAAATGTCCCAAGATTGAAATAAGTTGGGGCTAAAGCCTCCAAGACATATTTGCTTCATCAGGTCTGGGGAGATAAGCTCTATGTTAGATGTGCCTATGATGATCAATCACATTAGTAACTAAGACTAAATACATCTTATTTGCAGCATGTCAAGATCCACTGTGCTAAGAAGTGAGCTAAGGTTGAGGTTGGTTGACATGGGTTTTATGGGGAAAATCTACTTGTGTTGAGGAAGCAGTAACATCTGTGAAAATTCAGGGAGAGGCAAGTTTAGATTGTGGTGTGGAACAAGAGGCAAGTCCACCTCAAGTTGCATATGAAATTATTTTACTCAGACATGGAATTGAATTTCATGGCACAAGTTTATTCAGATATGAGAAAATACATCTGCACCTTGGCAGAAAAAAAAAAAAAACGTTTATTTTCCAAGTTTATGGCAACATCTGATTTAGTAATTTCTTTTTTATATTGAAATAGCGAAAAAACTTTCCAATATCTTGATTTTTTTAGAATATATCATAGAAGGAAATTTTTGTGTGTATAAATGTATGCAGTGACCCGATGAATCGATGGCACTTACAATAATGAAATTTAGCTCACAGGTAGTCCTAAATTTAAGCGAATTTTATGTACAGCCCAAATTTTAATCTAGAACAAATAAAAGATTTTAAAATTAATTTATTAGTTTCTCCACTGCATTCATTCTTTCGCAGAACTGACGTCACAGCTGATTGATTAAAGGAAGGAAGAAAGGACAGTTTTTTGTCCCAATTACTTTGGAACCATGCCAAGTTACGACGTCACATTTTGAGAGCGAAAAAACAGCTTTTGTTTTTTCTTCTTCTTAATGGATTTCCTATCCTAGCGTGTTTTGATTTGTTGTTGATTAGCATAATTTTCTTGTTAGCGATTTCAACATTGCCATGGGCAAGGACTATTTGAGGTTCTCTTTGAAATCGTTAATTATGGTAATAATTTCAACACATTTGAAATCTTACAAAAATTTTACACCCAATTGAAACCTTAAATGTGAATTTCTTAAAATAAATAATATTCACTTGTAACCCCGCAGGGTGTAAAAAAAAAAAATAATAAATTTTTAAAAAAATCAAGTAATCCGATTTTTTTTTAATTTTAATTTCTGTAGGCCCTATAAACTAATTTTATAATAATTATATAAATGTTAAAAAAAAATTGAGTTTTTGGCATGAGTTGTAAACCAATAATTATGTTAAGTAAACAATCAGAATTTGTGACATGGTAAATCAATATTTATTTTACTAAAAATCATAGTTTGTTACATGGTAATACAGTAAAAAGTCTCAAATCCGGACATTTTACTAACCAACGTTTTTTTTTTATCTCTTTTTTATATCACACAAAAAAACAGACATGTTCAGAGTAAATACCACACAGAAAAATTAGAAGATTTGTAAGTAAAATTTGTTGCATTGTAGTAAAAAGGGTTTTTTTCTCCTTCAAAAAAAATTATTCCTGTTTATATACATAGACAAATTCGTGAAGGTGCGGCTGCATTATATTAGGGTTTTTTGACAATAAAACTGCAAACAATCCAAAATCTGGAAAAGTCAAAAATCCGGAGGATTCCGGATTTTGTACTGTACATTTAAAAAATGAATTTTCAAAATAAAAGCAAAAGGTAAAACATTTGTTTAACTTTAAAACACAAGTTGACATCCTATTGAGTTTGTTTTGAGTAAATTACAAGTGAAAGTGACAAACCTAAATTAGTCTGATTAAAATAAAAACAGTATTGGTAGCCTGTGGCAATTTAACTCATAGTGTTGCCTGATTGTATCTGTTTACGGCTGTCTCCACTGGCCGTGAATGATTCATCCAACAAATCAGCAATGTTTAGGTCCAAAGTTGCTTTTATTGCCTTTCTTTCCGACGTAAATCTGAGCCCGTTGAGGTTAAGTAGAAGAGAGGACAGAAATAATCAGACTATAGTAAATTCAAACAATTAAACTGCCGAGCAGCAATAATAAATGAATTTTCACTTTATAGATTTAGTTCTAAGTAGTAATATAATTAAAATATCATTACTAATATAAATAAAAAATATATAGTGTCACTGCATTTTGCCTTTTTACATGAACTTATGTCTTTTGTACCAAGATGTATGTAGTCATTTATGTAAACAAATAGGACTATATATATCTTTCATTTCTTAAACCACTTTAGGATTTAGCATTTAATCATTTAACACTTTCATTAGGAAGACTAACTAGTCCACCCCAAAGTGGTTTCACAATTTTGAATGCACCAATCTAAAACACGAGAACATTCTTTCCACTCCAGCAGAAGTAGTTTTGGATGTTAGAAGTTGCTTTAAAATGTGCCAACACATTCTTTAATAACAGATTTCATAAAGTCACTTTTTAAATAAAGGTCCATTGAAGGAAGCAGAACAAGCAAGGAACTTTGATTCTTATTATCAGTCTCCATACTTGTCATGTGCAAAAAAAAAAAAAAAAAGTAGTTTGAAAAATCACTATAGCTAAGCCATTGGCCACAGTTAATTAAAGGGGTAACAAGAAGTTTAGTCCTGACATTTAGAAGTAGGCCTACTGGTCATGGACAGTATAAATAACTAGCCTTTTTAAGTATAACATTAATGTACAATATTTTCCCATGGTTCCTCCACTTGAATGAATGCTTTGTTTGTAACATTATAAAATTATGTATGAACATTGTCAAAACTTTCAAATAGATGTCAACTTGTTTTTTACTTTACTGTTTGGCAGAATCCCTGATTCAACACTCAACAGATTACTTAGTCCATATACACCTCGAGATAATTTGCAAATGTCCAGTGCTAAACATTTTTTCAAAAGCTGATCAGTACTGGGTATAGCCATTAGTGCTGAAATCACTATGAATGCAGAAAGTTTAAAGCAATTGACAAGTTCTGTGATTTTTCTAGGGTGTATTAACTGACTAGTTATAAAAATGTAAGATTGCTGTGAGATTAAAAAAAATAATAATTTGCTTAAAATCATGATTTTGATCATTAATTTAAATCTTGACACCCTGGTAACCCGTGTCATGTCAGGTGGAGGTGGGACTCATTCTTGAAATTAGTATTTTTAGTATCAATAAGGACACGAAAAGAACTGTTACAGGCAATGCAGTGCTGGCATGCTAATTTAGAAAATATCAATAGAAGAGCATTTGCACTTTTCTATTATAATTTCTTTTATCTTTCAGTGATTTGTGGACATAACTAAAAAAAAGCTAATTTGGACAATGGCCATTTTCTACCAAGGCAGATAAAATATAAATAAAACACAAAAAAGTGAATTATTACCCCAATTCAGTCATTCCAGTAATAAATTCTTCCTTCGTAAATTCACACTGAGTAGCAGCTTTGAACTTCCATGCAGTGATTAACACAAGCTTGCTGTCAGGAGACAAATTAAGTTCATCAAGGAATTTCATCACACCATCAGCTGTTATCTTATCAGTTTCATGTGGATCTTGAAAAGTGAGATTAGAATGGTGAGACATTAAAAGGCACACTTTATAAAGAGTGAGAATTTACATTGAGTGCAAATGATAGTAGATGTACCGGCATATTGAAACATGTTCTGACTCATAGGCAACAAAGAATTAATGAAAATCAAGCAGTTCTTTCTGGGTTGTGTTTAGGTGAACAAATTTACAACAGGACAAATTTGTATGAAAAGTTATCACAAAGAAATGAGTTATTTACAAGACATTGCATTGCCACCTGATTTATTTAACACTAGAAGTGCCATTGGGGTCATTTTGAAACTTTTCACAATTTCCGATGCTGTAATTTGACCATACAGCTGAACTTCGAAGCTCATATTTTTTTTGACTTTTCTTAACCTGTCAGCACATGCGCCAGGATAAAATCTACCCCAACAGCATTATTTTGCTCCAAAAAGGGGGAAATTTTGACCCGACCATTCTGATACCTTTCAAGACCAAGGTTATGAAGGAGTGGTCCAAAGGAATTTTGCCTGCGTTCCGAGAATCGGCTCATATTGTTCCAAGAATGGGAGATAGGAGAGAAATTACCCCGCGCGTGTTGTAGTGTTTCACTTTAGTCTAGCATTGCGGGACAAAATGATCGCTTACGAACGTGAGCAGCAAAGACTGCTGGATCTCCTTGCAAACGTTGAAACAGAGTGTGAACTTGACGACTCTGATTCAAAAATAGATAATATTTCATTGAGTGATCATTTGACTGGATCAGAGCAAGAAATTGATACATCCGATGATTTTTATCCACAATCATTGACTGCAGAACATTCTTATTTAGGAAAAGACGGAACTGTCAGGCTAAAAGAGCATTCACCAAAAAATGTTCGAACAAGGTCTCGTAACATTGTAACCCATTTACCTGGTGTCAAGAAGCGTTACAGAAATTTGAAAACGCCCCTGGGATGCTTGATGAAAATTTTTGATGACCAAATAATGCATATTTTGGTTAAGTAAATATTTATATCTCAACAGTGAGAAGTAAATTTTCCAGCGAACGGGATGCTCGAGACACGAATGAAGCCGAACTAAAGGCATTGATTGGACTGTTGTTTTATGCTGGTGTGTTGAGAGCTGCGCATCTCAATGCTAAAGATTTGTGGTTGACCGATGGATGTGGCATGTGCATCTTTCAAACAACGATGTCAATCAACCGATTTCATTTTTTATTGAGATGGTTCAGGTTTGATGATATTAATTCACGAGCCGAAAGAAATATGACGGACAAACTTACACCCATCAGAGGTTTTTGAAATTTTCATCAAAAACATACAGGAAATTTACTATGTGTCTGAATATTGCACTATAGATGAGAAATTGGAGCCCTTTCGAGGAAGATGTCAGTTCAGACAATACGTTAAGAGCAAGTCAACTAAGTATGGAATTAAAATTTTTGCTTTATGTGATTCACGGACATTTTACACATACAACTTGGAAATTTACGCTGGACAGCAACCTGTTGGACCTTACAGGTGTTCAAATAAAGCAGTGGATGTTGTAAAGAGGCTTATTTCTCCCATTAGTGGTACAGGGAGAATTGGTTTATGAGTATCCCATTAGCTAAGGATTTAGTGACGGATTACAAACTTACTTGCGTAGGAACACTTCGAAGAAACAAAAACCAAATTTGTGCTTATAAATATTAATAAACTAATGTTCATTTTAAAAAAGTTAGTTTTTAAATATTTTCTATATTTTATGGCCTAAAATTCGTTTGTTGAAGATGTATGTGTAGAAATTTCTGTTAAAATACCTGTTCAACTGGAAAGTCGATTTTCTACAATAAATATCAAAGAATTTCACCAAAAATTATTTTAAACTATTCACATTGATTCATATTTTAATTTTAAAACTTGTTTTAAGTTCAATTAGGTATCGTACTCTGATCATACACGGAAAAAAAGTGAGGTAAAATTTGTCCTGTGCGTGTGCTAACGTAGCGGAAAGGTGCACGTGTGTGCTGATGGGTTAAAAGACTTCCAAGTGTAATGTGACAAATTTTCAGATTCCTATGTTAATTATTAAATTAAAGAATCTAAGAAATACCTAGAACAGCTAACAGGGGTCATTTGACCCTCATAAGAAAAATGACTGCTTTTCTAGTGAATGTCTGTTTTCAAATCCCTGATGCCTCATTTTGGTCTTATGCACATGGAGAAATTCCCACCTCTTATTACAATGACTATCGCGACAGTTACCGGGTTTGCTCTAAGCACTCTAACTGTTCTTTTAAATGCACTCCCATCCTAACAGCACTGGTCTGCTAGATAACTTTTGGAGGGAAACTAGTCCTACAGCTACAATCGAGAACGAAACTCAACGCCACTTTCCAGTTGTGTTCTCGGTGTTTTTGATTTTGACCAGTGTGTAAGCATTTTTCCGTATAAACAATGAGTAGACAGAAGGCCCTTGACCTCCTTATATTATTATATATAATTAATATTATTATATATAGATTAATATATATCCTCCTTATATATATATAAAGATCTGTGTATATATAGATATATACATTATATATAGAGAGAGAGATATCTGTGTGAATAAAAAAATTGCCATGATTCTTAGCATCATGCACACGAATGTGCTTGCAAACAGCGAGCAATGACACTTACTACAATCATACTAAATACAGCGCAGATGTAGCAGATCAGATGCTAAGGAAATATACTACGAGATGTGGAACTCGCAGATGACAACTTCATGTTTATTTATAACCTCTTTGACATTGCTGCACTCAGTGCTTGGCTAATTTTCAAGGAATCACTGGGCTCCAAAATTTCACAATGAGAATTTATTCTTGCACTTGTGGAAGAACTACAAATGGTGCTTGGTGCAACAGATGCCTCCAGTTGTTCGAGTACAGACACCAAAACGAAATAAATGTGCCTCTGAACTTTTCAAGGAACAGAATAAAACCTGCCAATTGCGAGGGAAGCCAAAAACCAATTTGTGATAAATATGTTGATGCCACTGTCAAGCATTCATATTGTTGCACATGCGCTAATGCCTATTGAACTATGGAACACATTGTGTGTTTATTCATAGTTTATGTTTTTTGTAATCCCACTTTGAAACATGTTGTGTGCTAATTTGTATTATTTGCATTTGTATCTTGTTTGTTGTTTTCTTATCCCGTACTCCTGCGAAAGAATATTGTGTAATATTATACATTACATATTGACATACAATGTTATTTTTTGTTGTAATTTTAAAATAATAACTTTTTAAACAAAAAAAAAAAGAATTAGCTCTAAAAACTTTAAAAAAAAAAAAAAAAAAAAAAACCTAACTAAAAAAAAAAAACAGCTATAAAACTCTTATATATACATACCTTATATATACTATATTACAACATACCCCTCTATAATCAATTAAAAAAAATTTACTTTCATATGGCTTACATTTCTTTTGAGGGTCAAGTTGACCCCGAATGGTGGTTTTAGATAAGTCTAAAGTCCGGAGTTCTAGTGTTAATGTGCTTGGTGTGATACTAGGTACCTTCATTTGCAGAGGTTTAAATTATTCGATTATTATGATAAACTAGAGGTAGTCGCTGAAAAAAGGAAGTACCTTATTCTTTTCAAGCACTATTCATACCAGTGGGTCATTCCACATGAAATCAGAAAAACCCATGGACATATGGAAATGGATTTTAAGGAAATTTGATACAGGGGTTTAGTTTATGCATGTATAACAATATCCAAAAAATTTAGGTTCGAAATTAAATATTTTCAAAGTTTGAGGCATTTTAAGGACTTGTAATTTTGAAGAGCAATTGTGAGATTACTTAATGTTGCATGTTTGAAGTTCTGTTTCTCAAAAACTACTCACTGTAGGAAAACATGTTTTACATTTTTATAATCTGTACGAACTTTTTCTTTTTCATTTTTTTTTATACAAAATTTTTTATCATACTTAATATAAAAGTTAGTTGCAAAAAATGGAAAATTGTCATTTTTGAAAAATTAAAAACATTTTTATGGGCTAAAAAATTTTTAAGACACCGTAAAAATTTATGACAGTTGTTGCTTGGAATGAAAATATTACTGACAGAGTTTGGAAGTCGCATTTGAATTCTATCATCTTCAAAATAGCCAACAAAAATAACAAAATGACAATTTTCTACTCTAAATAGGCATAAGAAATCAAATGAAGGACAGCTCTGACGAAACCTACATTTCACAGGAATACAGTTTAATATGTTTATTGCTTGTAAAAAATAAATTCGAGATTGTAATCCAAGTCCTAAAGCAACAATAAAATCAAAATCACAACATTTGCTTCCTAGTCTATGCATATTAAGAGAACTTAAAAATTGAATTATAAAAAGAAGAAAAATTAAGGTCAAAGCAAACTTTAAATTTTTTTAATTTACTATCAGACATTATGACTTAACTAAATACCTTTTCAAATTCACTATGTTTTAAAACTCCCACGTTAAATCTTCTATGATTGAAACGGGTTTTTTTTTGTGCTGCCGAATTCTTTTTAAACACTTTTCTTCTTTTTCTGGTGATTGTGATAGATACGAAACATGAATTTGAGATGTACAATTGAGAATAGGAAAGTAGTAATGATAGTTACACCTTCCCGTAGTGGCTGTGGTCACTTCCTTAAACCTTTGTTAAAGCTAAGACTCAATATGAATAAAATCAGTTGAAGGCACTTAAAATAACTTGATGTTTTAAATGGTTGAAGTACAGAAGGAGAATAGTTGTTTTGCAATTAAAAATTCTATTATGGAATGATCCCTGTAAACTTGTTCTTGCGCACGACTAACCGTTTGATAGTTCCACCAATTCCATCGCATGGGCTTTTGCCATGACTTATGGATTGCCACTAGAACATTCACTGGTACTCGAAAGTTTTCGGTTCAGCAAGAAATTATCAGTTTAACAAACAAAACACATTTATAACCATATTTCATTTGATAGGTTTATTTATACGGTTATCTGTCCTTGAAATGTAATAGCATCTCTTTCAAAGGCGGAAATGTATGTCTTACTGCCGTGTTCCTGCTTTTTTTTATTCATCACGCGATAAAATAAAACGATAATTTCCATCCAATTAAAAATTTTCCTGAGACGAAAAGAAACAGATTACAATGATGAAAATTGAAGGACAGATATACATCTTGACACATATTACTGAAAATTTGTGATGTTTTCGGAGTTGTCTTTCACAATAAAATTTTTATTAAAAAAAAGTCGTTATTCTCAATTATTTTACCTTTTCATTATTTTTTTCTGACTAAAGAATAGAAACACAATCACCAAATTATACCAAACTTTTAGGTAGAAGAAGTGCTTTGTTAAGAATAATTTTTGATACTGTCTTTCCAAATTTTTAGAGATACTAGAGCAATTTGAAATTTGTATCAAATAGGCAAAATCTTTTCTTTCGCTGATTCCTGAGAATGAGCAGTGACGGATATAAAACAACATTCTGACATTTTTCTGAAGAATGTAACAACATAAAATTTTTTAATATGTGTCAATAACTTATTGAAATATAGGGTCTCAAACAGACTACCATTAGCACTAAAGAAATCTACATTTGTGTATGACCTTGAACTTTAAAATTCAATAAAAAATAAAATATACATATAATATTTGGCAGTTCCTCCTTACTATATGTGATCTGTTTAAAACCTAATTTTCACTAAAATCGCTGATTTGCTCATTTTGCGTGGAATGAGCCTGGAGCAAATTCGAAGGTACCATTAAATAGGAAATAAGGTCCTCTCCAATTACAAATAAAAAAAAAACATAAGGGAAGGTCTTCCTATGAAATTCTGCACAAACAGCAAAGTTTCTAATTGAAACACCATGTTTTGATGCCATAATCAGATTTTGCATAGTTAAATTAGTCTAAATATGAAATTTCACGTCTTCGTAATCTTAATATCCAGAGATATTCAATCCTAAAGTTGGTATCAATTTCAGTGATTATCTCCACAAAGTTGATATCGGTAGATTGATTAATTATAGTTATTGCTACCCAAATTTTAAATTTGAATGCTACTTCAAGCATATTTTTCAGAGATCCAAAAATTATTATATTTATTATGCACATGCAAAAAAGATTTGGCACACAGGTAGTCCAAATTTTTTGCAATTTTTCGGTTGCGGTAAATTTTAAAATTTAATCTAGAAGATTTTTAAACGAAAAAATAGTTTTATTCTCCATCGTTTTTTCAATGCCTTTCTTCTGCGAAAGAAACATCAGAATCTAGACTTTTCTGCCCATGTGACCTTGACGTCAGCCTTTCTGTAGATCTGATAGCTCTACGTAAGACGAGTAAATGTTATGCATGTAAATTACTATATACATGTGATATTTATTTTATAGTTGAATATACTATAAATACATAAGTAAGCAGTTTGATATATTTTAAAGCTAGATCAGTTTCAAATAACAGTAATGTTAGCCAATATAAATTTAATTGATTTTAAAATGGTTACCAATAAGTAACAAAAAGTAGGAATATTCAATCTGTTACTAAATTGGTGCTTTCTTAATTTCAAGAAAATGTACCATTCAGTTGTAACACATTTGTAATAACTTACTAACAATTTCTAGGGACTTAAAAAAAAAACAGGAGGGGCCAAAGTTTCTAAATTATAGCAAGAGTAAACTAAAAATGCAGTAATTTTGAGTAAATTTGGGGGAGCCAAAAAGCATAACCAGCTTTGATGCTCTATTAGATGGAATCTGAGTGAGCCTTGTGTTGGTCCTGATATTACCCTATACCAGGGCTCGAAATACCCGGACAGATTTGACATTTAGTAAAACCTAATTGAAATATATAAAGCAGGGGTGGGCACACATAAGGTCAATGAGAGCTGCATTCCTGTTTTTCATATATTATAAAGAGCCACACCATTGAAGAGGTTGAACACTTGGTTGAAGAGTCACCATAGTTAAATCGTATAAAATACACAAATTCAGATTAAATTAATATGGTTACATATTCTACAGAAGTCTTACGTGCTTGTAAATTACATATATAAAAATATAATTAAGAGAAAAAAAAACAAAATAATTATTTCAAAATTTTATTAAAAATTAAATAGAATAAAAAGTGTAACATAACAAAGACATGAAAACACTCTGAAATAAGAGAACTAAACAAACCACTTTCTAGTGTCTACTTTTTTTGTCAGATTATACATGTTTTAAGTTACTAAGTTGTGTTTGACTTTTGAATTGACGGAACTTGAAATTTAACAAGGTTTTTAAAGTGCTCACAATGAGCAAAGTACCTATAAAATACAGGTTTTGTCTATTAGTCTTTACTCAGTTGCACCAGTGGGAAAATTTATCAATTTTCTGATTATGACTTCTGATTACGAATATACGAAAAGTAAGAAAAATCTTATATTATGTAACAAAGCTGTTCCCACTGACCCATACAGTAGAAAAAGGGTTTATGGTTGATGTTCTACAGACATTCTTTTGCTACACGAGAACCTACAAAAAATGCATAGATCAATTAACACTTACTCGTACCTTTAAGTGAAAGGAAAAAAATAAGTTCCACATTTCAGTACTCATTCTTTAGTATTAGCACAAAATATTTGTATCGGTTATTTTTTAAATTTCAAAAATATTGTTGTAAACAGTGGTTTTTCGAAAAATCAATTACTATTAGGGCAGAAACTGAATAAATCTTGAAGTATTCCATTTCCAAGCGAACTGATTTGAAGGGCTTTTATGGTACAAGAGCCAGATCTGGACACAAGCAATATTTTTATAAAGTTAAGTAAATGGACACACACACGAAGATAATTTTACTGACTTGCAAGAAAGAAATACACTTGGAGAGGAATCGAAGCTGCGTCGCCTAAAACATGTTAGCACAGTGAGCATACTCACTGAGCTAACACCTCAACTTGATTTGAAGAGTCACTACAGGTTAGACAATATGCCTGTACTATATTTTACAAAACTTTCTAGGTATTTGAATACTTGGTTTATTAAAAACTAATTTGCATACTTAATTCATTGGAAACAAATGTTCTCTTTCTTTTCATAGTACAAAGCCTCTATGAAATGTATAAACACGATAGTAAATTGAATCTGCAAATACTAGCTCTATTTCTTAACTGATTAAAAAAAAATCTTACCTTTGTACCTTGAATACAAATTTTCTAATTTCTTTTTATCAATGGAGGGCTTCTGTTCCCGAAAATACAGTTCAGGATTTTGAAAATAATTGTCAGATGCTACATCCAGCTTCCAATCATGTTGAGAAAGGCAATAGATGGCTGTTTTTTCACCCGTTTGGGTAAAGGTGATGAATTGCTTTACTTTCTCCTTTTGAGAATATTTAAGCTTATGCTACAAAAAAAATAAGAAAATCAATTACTGCATCAAAATCACAAACAACTGTGATCAAAACGAAAACAAACTCAGCAATCTTACCATTGTAAACAAAATCTTATCTTACACCAGATTCACAACCTATGAATAAATATATGCACGAGACTACAGCTGATGTATGCCATAGTATATTTACAGTTGAATCATGAAAAAATTTTATTAAAATTCACGGACAATTCGATGAACACATAACATGCATTTGGAGAAAGTTCGGTTACATTATCTACATACATGAAACAACCACGATGTGTCCTTAAAAATCGGCGAATTGTGGCGATTAAAAAAGCAACCTCGCGCTTGGCTAACTTAGAATGAACAATACATTTATTAAAAAATGACAAAACATATCCAGCAAAAATTGGAATAAAATTTTGAAAGAATTTTATTGCTTGTTTGAGCCTGATTAATTTGCAAAATGCACAAAATAAATTGCGGTAAAATAGTTGTTACAATTTACTTTCAAAGTACTTGTAGGTACGCAAAGCGAAAATCATCAACCAGTCATATAGCAGTATCTAGATGTGTGGTATCGGGTTGCCGTTGATAAGGCCTTTTACCCCATTTAGAATTGGATTAAATTGCATCATGATTCATTTCTGTATGAAATTAAACTCTTTATCAAATTATTAAAACAAAGAAATATACGAATATACCAGATGACGGACATATATTTTTACAAATTTAATTTCAGTTTCAATTGAGAGAATAAGAGAATTGTAATGAAGTGAAGAAGTGACTTTTCGCGGTTTAGTTGGTTTGGTTTTGATCTAAATTTCTTTGGTTAGAAGTTAATCTTTGGTAAGTATGAATTTAATTGCAGTAATAGTGTCTTGCCATGCAATAATATGATTATTTTATGTCTTGAAAGTAATTTACGTATGGTTTTGTTGCGTTTGATTAATCAGTTAGATTTCTCGAGACGACTATGTTGAGTATCAAAAGTTTACATTTAAATACCCTCACTGGGTCGTTCAAAGCCTAATAATGCATAGAAAAGTCTTATAAAATGAACTAATAGATTTTGTGCTCGAGATTTTCATATCTAATATGGAAAGCATGAACTTGTTAATTCTGTTCCTTTAAAATAATTGTTAAGTATGGTAATTCTACAAAAATTCTTCTAAAGGACGATCCTCACAAACTTTTTACGCTGCCAACTTTCATGGCTGTGATGACAGTGGAATATTCTGTAAGAGCAGTGGAGATTGTTCACTTCTGGAATAATTTCTAACTATTCTTAGATTTTAAGCATTCATACGAACTAACAGTGTTGACCATCCTTAGATGTGAAGCATGTGAACTAATAAAGTATAGCAACTATAACTATTGATGAAGCCAATTTTTCATACAAACTAACAGTGTTAACCATCATTAGATGTGAACTAACAAAGTATAGCAACTATATCTTTTGATGAAGTAAAGCTTTATATAAACTCTATTATTACTCTAAGTGGAGCATTTTTACTCCACTTACAGTTAATGGTTGTATATTTTGGTAATCTAACTAGGTGAAAGAGTTTTAACAAAGAAAACAACACACAAGTTAAAAATATTTTTATTTCGTAAAAATGAACTTGATTATATGTTATAAGACCACAGCATGAAATAAATGGTAAGTAAACTACATGTTACACAATTAAAGCAAATATAAAAAAAGAACCATATCAAGATGCATTTTAACACAAGATTAAAATTCACTTTGATTGATGAGCTGGATCTGATTGATGAAAGTGGTGATACTTCCACACAACTATAAAGAATCCCTGTTTGCGTAGATACATCCATAAAGTGTGGTTTTTATAAATTTTAGTTTTCATCAGTTTTTGAATGTTCTAATTTGTAATTGCCATACAATACACACATAATTCCATCGTTAAGTTATTTCTTATAATAATAGCTACTTAATGAAATTTTATTTACATTCATAGTATAAACATTGTGATTTTTACTCATAATTTGACATTGGTCATTTCTTAGCAACAAATCTTTTGTAAGTGTTTTAACAAAATCATCATGTTGTAGAGTTTTCAAAACACGAGATTTTATTCCTTTTCCTGTTTGTTTACATTCATCTCCAAAAATGTATTCATACATTTTTGGTTTTAATCCACAAAACTGTTTTACAGGTATACCAGCTGTTTCATCTTTAAGATAACCTAATGTCATTTAATTGGAATCATCATACAAAAAATGAGATTGATCATAATTTGAAAAGTCAATAATATTAGGGAGTTTAAATTTCAAATCGGAATATAAATCATGTGTTTTAATTTCCAAACATAAACTATCAGTATCTGTGAATAACAAGGTTACATTATTGTTGTAAAATTTTTTTAAAAGATCATAATAAATTCGACCCATATGCAATTTGGATAACTCCAACATAGTAAAACCAATATAGATGGGTTTGTTGGGACATAAATTACTTCGTTTTTTTTTAAATGCTACACATCGTTCATTGATCGGTTGAAATTTAATCTAAAGTTGAGCTTTGTAAATGTTTTTTACACTCTTTCTCAGTAATTGCAATATTTCTTAGTTTTTTAACGTTTAATAATGTTTGGCCGAAAAAAGAATTATTCATTAACTTTTCTAAGAATTATTCATTAACTAAGAAGTTTTTGTAGAAAGTTATTGTTTAGTTCAATATATGGTTCTAACCATGGTTTTCGACGAAAAAAAATAATCTTATGTATTTTTTGTAAAATAATTCCATGTTTAAGATAAAACTGTAAATTTAGATAGTGAACAACATAATTTTTTTATTATTCAAATTTGGAATATGTTTTTTTGGTTTTAGCAAATCTTAAATTTAAGTTTTTCAATAGTTGTTTTTGATACGGTGATAATTGATCATAGGTTATTTCCAAATGCTCTACAGCTAAAGGATAAGAATTATGTGCATCATGTAAAGTTTTTGGATAGCTTAAATTAACTTCTAAAATATAACTGGTATCAGAATTTGGAGAAACGTTCAACACATTAAATTGTTTTATTTCCTCATCATTAAGCCAATTGAAAGAATCAATAGGTAAATAAAATGACATAATATAGCCATAAAGATTCGTCACATTTAACGAAATAATATATCTATCTTCTTTATTTACATCATAATGTTCAGGGATATATTTATTATTAGCTATGCTCATTCGTTGTCCACCCATACAAACTCCACCATGAATTCCATGCTCTATTAGCAAATACATATCTACGTCTTTAATTAACTCCAGTGTCACATCTGTTAAATTTAGTACTGCAGACAAAGTTAAGTCTGCTGCGGATATGAATTGCAAAGCTTCTAAATTGTAAATTTTCATTGTTATATCTCTAAAACTTTCAAACACTTCTGCTAAGAGTAAACAGTCAGTAAATAGGTATAATTTAAGATAATCTTTAAGAGTTTTACATTTGAAAATTTTCCAAATTGTTTTTGCAAAAGTATATTCTTCATCAGATAAGTGTTCACCAGTGAGATCATTAAAGAAATATTTTTTAATTGGGAGGTCAACTTCAGATAATTTTGTTTCAGAATCGAAATATGAATAAGGGAAAACACCTGTTCTTAACAAACAATATTTTTTTTGGTGGAGTGGTAGCATCCGATACGTTAGGCCGCCAAAGCGATTGTTTACGCCAAATCAAGATGGCGGCCGATGTAAGCAATTCCAAGATGGCTGCCATATACAACGTGAACCTTTGCATACAGTGCATAAATAATAATAATTTGTTTAAAAATTAAGAAAAAAGCAATATAAATTTCACTTGAAAATTTTCTAATATTTCAGTCTGGTTTTCTCCGAACATGTACACAATTTTGCGTCAATTTCA